>JAVCKZ010049826.1:0-18130 GCA_034780755.1 Lepetodrilus elevatus
GCTTTCAAAGCCTGGTTTTTTTCTTGCGTCACAAAATGCACCGGTGGCCTAATATATGAGCGCTTCATTCAGTAACCACTGCTTATTTATGCTTCAACCTCAAAAGACATTAAGAATCCATGACACGCCTAATTGCCAGATACAAACTCATACTCTACACAGATAATTTATGAATGATTGGAGTTGGCCTATTACCATTATGGGTCTTACCCTAACAGCAGGTGTGGCCTAATTAGGCGTGTGACCCGTGAAGTTGACCGGGAAAAGAAGAAGCCTGGTCACTGACCCAACCCTCATTCTATTTTTCACCTTCAACCATTAAATACCCATGCGCTTGTCGTGTACTGGCTATCGACTCAACCTCTAGACATCCTGACCGGTAGTCTGTCACTAAATCTTTCCGAATATTCCCTGCTCCACTATCAAGCGATCCCCACGAACGCAATAGTACCCAGTCACCCAGTAAATCCTCTGCCAAATGCACGGTGTAGTAACGGCGGGTTTTGCAATTGATCCAAACTTTAATCATCGATGGAATTCTATTCCAAGCTAACAACTTCACTTGCATGGTAAGGGAATAACTAACAAGCATGAACATTACTAATTCCTTAATCATTAAACATCGTCCTTTAAAATAGGAATCATTTTCCTGGCCGTTCCTCAAGGATGTCCTCCACTGTTGATACTCTATGTATCCAATTACCTACAGCGGGATTGATCAAATTCAACATTTCAATTAATCGTTTATAATCAGTACTAAGGTTTCGTGAAAAAATAGGCTCGTGATGAGCTATTCGGTTACGGAACTTTCGTATTCGTTCGGCTTCTTCTCGGCAATATTTGACAGAATCAAGAATGGGCCTTTGGTCATTCCAACCAGTGAACACAATAGGAAATTGTTCTTCCCAAATTTTCGGCACATGCCTATTGGTTAACATTTTTTCCCAAAAAGCAAATCTCAATCCCGCCACCACACTTCCTGTTGTTTCATACTCTTTCGCTTTTCTTCTTAGATCATTTTGAGCACAATAGTATTTTTTTTGCCTGGGAATCGATTGAATAAACCCCTCTTTCCACGGCCATTTGCTGCCGTGTACGTTTGCAACAGCCTCTGCAACCGTATTTCTGAATGATATTTCAAATATATGTAGCGGTATTGAGAATGCAGCGCATAGCTTCATTTGCCACAAATATAGATCCATAGCCAATTTTTGGTTATTGTCAGCCTCCTTTAGGTAGGTACTTAACCTGGAGGCCGAAAGAACCATCGAGAAGTGATCCAGTTCCTCTTCTGTAAACCCAAAAGGCATTGAAATCTCCTATTTGTTAGCCTATAGTGTTAAGGCAGCTTTGAGATTGACGGCGAAAGCCCCCCTCAAGGCACAAAGAATATAACCCGCTACCCTGTAGCGGGTTTTTTGTTGCTTCAAGAATCCCTCATTCCCAAACCCTCATTAACATTTCCCTGCCCTCTTCTCCGATTATTGTTGTGTAAATTTCAGTGGTTTTCGTACCAGTACGACCTAGCCACTGGGTGATTTATGAAAAAACATTCCAGACATAACACAGGATACGCCGAAGGCATGCCTAAGACCTTTGCTGGCCGCTTGCGGCCCTACACCCGGGCCATCACGCAATTAACGACACGCCACGCCGTTTGATGACCCATGCCCAGGCGAAATAAGCCTGGACTAAAAGCAATCAAGGCCGGGAAAGCGTTCCTCTCCACTTTAACTACGTCCACTAACTCCTTCCTTGGAAAGGTACTTATAAAGCGTCGTCTTGGATACCCCTACTATCTGGCACACCTTGCTAACCGTGTAGTCAGGATCATTGTAGAGCTTCACGGCCAACGCTTGCTTCTCAGCATCCATAGATGCTGGCCGACCACCTTTGCGCCCTCTGGCCCTAGCCGCCGTCAATCCTGCTCGAGTACGTTCACTGATGAGGTTCCGCTCAAATTCAGCTAACGCACCAAAGATATGAAAAATCAACTTCCCGGAACTAGATGAAGTATCAATAGATTCCTGCAAACTACGTAACCCTACCTTTTTCGACTCCAACAACGTCACTTGCTCAATCAAATCCTTAAGCGACCGACCCAGGCGATCCAATCGCCACACCACAATCGTATCGCCAGGTCGAGCGTAATCGATTGCAGAAGTTAAGCCTGGCCGCTCTGATTTAGAGCCACTGATACGATCTTCTAGGATGCGTTCACATCCAATCCGCTCAAGCGCATCTTTTTGCAGATCAAGATTTTGATCATCCGTTGAAACACGAGCATAACCAATCAGCATTCAGACCTCGGTTCGGTAAAGTAAAGTAAAGAAACTCATTAAGCATAGCAGATTTCTTTACTTTGATTTATTGACGGGTTTATTTACCATATACCACTCCAATCTGACGGCATCGAGGTCTCTGCTGCAACAGTACTAAAAACGACCGTTTTATTAACCGTCTACAGCTAGCCTTAAACAAACAAGTTGACTGACAGTCAACTTGTTTGTTATATAGGAATAGTTAACTCAAAGGACGGTGCATGAATGTAATATCTAAACGGACATTTAATGATGCTGCCAAAAAATATCCGAATAATCGTGCCGCCTTGATGGATATGTTCAAAGTGCTGCAAAAAAATGACTTCCACAACCCTAATGAACTAAAAGCTGTATTTCCTTCTCTTGACAATTTTAAGTACAAGGATAAATGGTGGGTACTGGACGTTGGAGGAAATCATCTACGGGTGATTTCCTTTATTCAGTTTGTGAATAAACGGATGTATATCAAACATATTGTTAGTCATGCCGACTATGACAAGCTAACAGAAAAATATCGTAAGGAAAAAGATAGGAAGTGATGTTATGACACAGTTACCGCTTATTGATGCATATCAGTCATTCATGACCACTGCACGGCCCTTTGTGAATATTGACAATGAAGAGGATTATCTTGTCACCTTAAATACATTGGAGCATATCTTGGAATCCGCCAGTGATACCCGCGATGATCCCTTAAATCCACTTATCGATATGCTTAGTCATGCTATCGAAGAATACGAAGATAAAGAGTTGATGGACTTTGTGTCCGAATCCAACAAATTACCCGCTGACATTGCTTTACTCCGCACATTGATGCGTCAGCATAAGCTAACCGGAAATGAACTTCCTGAAATCGGTGGAAAAGCGATGGTATCCAAAGTACTAAAAGGAGAACGCAAATTAAGCCGTTCTGCAATTGAAAAATTATCCGCTCGGTTTGAGTTACGTCCATCCATGTTTTTTAGTGAGTGACATGAATTGCCATTGAATCTGGAGTTAAATCAAGAATTTCTTCTTTTCCATTTTGACATTCTCACCGCCCTAATAGAGACGGTGAAGCAATATTACCGATTTTGTAGCAGGATAAAGTGTTTCATTTAATCCTCAGAAGCAACTCACCTGGAAGCCGTTCGATGGCGACCCAATCGCCTTCAAGCCGATAGGTCAAATGACAGAATTGGCGAGGGCTTGATAATACCTGTGGATTGAATACGGCATAAACATCACTCTCACACCGTGCAGAGCGTGATACTAAACCCGGGTGGCCATCATGATGCATCCTGGCGCCTACTTGATGGGTAAAATGATAGCTGGCGGGATCAACCAATGCGGGGAATGCATCAAGCTTGGGGAGAAAATCCAGTAGCGCAGCATCGCACCTTACCAAGAATACTTTTCTCTCAATTGAGACGCCCTCAATATTCTGCCAACCCGCATCTTCAAGCAAATTATGCCGCCAGTGGTGAACCGTCTCATGGATGCTGGTTTCCAATGTATTTGCACCGTACCAAGTCCCATAGGAACCATCCGAATACCGTGTCCGTGACCAGTGACTAAACGGGTATCCAATGGCATCATTATAGATGGCCTCTTCAAATGGCCGATCAATAATCGGTTGGTTCGAAACATGAGTGTGGGGCTTTGTAGTCAGTTCCAAATTGATCGCCGCTTGCCTGCTTTCAGCAGAATCACTCAAATCATCATACAAATCCTGGGATTCCCGAAGCGAGACGATATTGCGATGCATGCCACCATGAAAGTCTGTAATCGTAAGCCCTTCAAAAAAATCATCCACTTATTGTCCTCTGGCTCGATCCAAATAAGCCCGAACCATTAATAACCCTGTAAACCCCCATCGCTTGATTGATTCAACCGGAGGCATTCCATCAAACGCCTTATTTCGTTGGCTCATCCAGGCATACGCCAACTCGCGATTATGGGGAAACAGCAAACGCAATGACTTATGAATGCCCAGCATGATGCCTACGCGTTCCAGAAGGTCTCGGTTAGGTGCTAGGGGATCCCCTTTTCGATAGCGTGTTAATACCCCACGATTGGTGGTTGATAGTCCTAACAAAGCTAATTGATCTTCTGTGGAAAGCCTCCAATGGTCGAACAGTACCATCACCATTTTGGCCAGCTCGGATCGATCCGCCTTTTT
Organism: Lepetodrilus elevatus; assembly: GCA_034780755.1. Classification (NCBI taxonomy): domain Eukaryota; kingdom Metazoa; phylum Mollusca; class Gastropoda; order Lepetellida; family Lepetodrilidae; genus Lepetodrilus; species Lepetodrilus elevatus. The sequence continues at coordinate 4,483 of JAVCKZ010049826.1, forward strand.
ATGTTCTTCGAACGGTTGGGTGACTGCTAGCATTGCAATGCCCTCGTTATACGCCTAAATAGTTATTATCATAACATATAATGTTTTATTTGTAACTTTGCTGGAGTTGTCGATGCCTAAGTAAGACTAAAGAAAGAAACTGTATTCCGATATTTTTATTAGATATATTCTATGGGTTTAAGCCATAATCGAGCCGTGAAATGCGATAGCTGGTGGCCCTAATGGGTAGCATTCATGCCGCCAACCTTGATGGGTTGGTCTTCACCGCTGGTGAAGATAGCCAAGAGGCCCAGCACATTTAAAGCAAAAGCCCCGTTTCCGGAGCTTTTGTGTTTACAGCCAATCTAATTTCAATAGAGAGGCAAAAAGTGTGCGTGTTTATTGACTTTTATTTCAAACGCACTATTTTAGTAGGCAACAACACCCCCCACGCCTCTCAACGATGCGCACCATGGGGGGTTACTTTTTCTGGTGGGCGAGAAAGGGAATTTAACAAGCTCCCAAAGACCAAATCAAAATGCTCAGGCATGCGCCCTTTTCTTGTCGTACTGCTCTAATGCGCTTGCCATCCAAACCGGAATGTCGGCATTTTTTAGGGCTTCAAATTCCTCGGCTGTCAGTCCTAACCGAATAGTGTTGATTACATTGGGGTTGACGTTGTTTTTTCCCAGATACCACAAGGCCGACAGAGCCAAGCCTGGACGCTTCCCGGCTAAGAGGAGTTTTCGGTTACTGGCGTGTCTTAGCTTGACAGTCAGGTTGCCGATCTTAATTTCCCGGGTTGGTCCATTGGTATAGTAGACCGGTATGGTCGGCACCTGAGTGGACAATTTAAATCGCCGGGCCGCTTCTGCACCGTGAACCTGAAGGGTTTCGCCGTGATCTTTGGCGATGACCTCCACGATCTTGGATACGTCAGGCATAACATCACCGATAAATCGGTTTTCTTTGGGCCGCACAAAAACTCCTCGTGTAATCCGTGTGAGCACACCGTCATGGACAAGGCGGGATAGCGTTTTATCTACGGATGCACGCGAGCCTAGCTTGAAGAACCGTGTATTGGTAAAGGGTTCACCGCGCCGAATTTGAAGCAAACGCTTACGAATGGTTTCCGCTATAGACATAATACTCGCCTATGTATGTCAGAAAAACTTCCTCAGTTTCTGACATACATACTCACCAGGTCTATGATTATTATCCTTCTTGCTCACTTGATAATTGAGGTAAGAAATACTGTCCAGAAATCCCGCAAGCAACCCATGATAATCAAGAAAATACCTTTGTTGCTCGTTGGTCTTTTCTACAGGAAAGAGGATTAGAATTGAGTCTCTAACTACTTACTAAATAAAGACTAAAAAAATACTAGAAAAGACTAGGCCTAATCTAACTATAATTTAACTCAATATAATCAATGAGTTATATTCTATTTATCGATGATAAAGCCGTCTTTACTTCGGTACTCTGCCATTAAAACTTCGGTACTCTGCCGCCGCCACTTCGGTGCTCTGCCATTAAAACTTCGGTACTCTGCCGTCTCGACTTCGGTCAATCTGTGGATAACCGACATATTTGTGGATAACTTCTGGAGTACGGTTAGATTCTCAGAAATAGCTCTCTTGGTTGGCGCCCATAGGTGATTAGTGCTTTTTGAGGGGAGTTGCTTCTTGACTAGGCGACCCTATTAAAAGACCTCTACCACCCTGGATACTCTCTCCAAAACGGTGAAACTTCAGTTGATTAGCTCCCGGTTTTAATTATTTTTAGCCCTAGCTTATTCCGCCGTGATACAACCAGGAGGAGACGCTTTGCTTCTTCTGGAGATTTCTCAATAATTGCAAGTAAGGCTTTTTTCTCAAGCGCATCGCAAATTGAATTTCTCCGAAGCCTGGTAGAGACCTCTTTGCATGCATTAGCAAATGTAGCCGCCATTTCACCCTCCCTATGGTCAAACACGAAGGATACCATCATGCTGATACAGTGTACTGTCCTCGCAAAATCCTACATTGGTTGTGCCGGAGAGCCCCCATGAGCCTCCAATTCAATGTCGTCCGATGATCTCAATCAAGGTCTTGACGTTGCGGTTGATGCTACAAATGGACTGAGGGTTGGTCTAATCGACCCCAATACCAAAGGCTGAAATCATTGGTCTATGATTAGCACTTAAGCTGAAGTTTCACCGTTTTCCAAAAGTAGGATGGCCTAAAGACTGGGGGGTAGTGTTTATTGAGGGGTTTGCTTCTTTTTAGGCAAACCCTATTAAAATACCCCTACCACCCTCGATCCCCCCTCCAAAACGGTGAAACTTCAGCACTTCAGCACTTCAGCACTTCAGCACTTAAAGTATTGTTCTTATTTTTTCCGATCTTGTTCATGGCTTTGATGATTGAGGTAGGCAATACTCATTAGTTTTTCTCCGCAAAAAAAGATTAGCAGCCCGTAGGGCCGCGAAGCATGGATGCTGAGTGCTATTCTACGGGCTTGTATCGGGTCCATGGACGGACCGACTAGGAAAGTATGGGTCGGTCAACCAGAAGCCATCACAAATTGAATCGCGGCCCCATGAGCTTATATTCACTTCAAGAGCTAGTGTGCGTTTTGAAGACTATTACGGTCTTTTCGTTTGTTTGGTGTATCACGGCGTTAGCCGTCCTCCAATCTGTTGATTTCAGGTTTATGAATAATTTGTCGCATAGCGACTCCTTTTGGGAGCATTGCGACCAGGCCGCAAAGCGGGGCGGAGCGAGGAACGAGCGGAGGGTAGGTGCGTCCGTAGGACGCTGAATTTTTATGTCTGTTAGGAGTTATCCACAGGGAAATGGTCCTTAGTGTGTTAAATAAGTGTTAAGTGTGTGTTAAGCACAGAAAATCGGCTGCAACTGTATGAAAAAGCAGGTGAAAAAATACACCCTGGTACCTAAAACCCCGAAGATTGGTACCTAAAACCCCGAAGATTGGTACCTAAAACCCCGAATTGGATTACGGAGTTATCCACAGGGATCGCGGGTACCTAAAACCCCGAATCTTGCGTTTGGTACCTAAAACCCCGAAGATACCCTCAATGGCGCCTAAAACTCCAAATGAGCATGCCCCACTTCTCCCTGATCGTTATCCACAAAACGATCTGTTTATTTGCGATGTGGCTGACGCCGTTTTAAAAGACATCATGCCGGAAATGGAACATCCTTTTTATTCCCTCTCAAAAAAGCCTGAAGTTTCCATCAGGCGGTACGAACATAATGGGAACTGGCTGGAAATCACGCCTAGCGTTAAGGGTATGGCCACGATCTATGACAAAGATATATTGATCTATGCAATTTCGCAGATCATGGCCAAACTGAACCAGGGAGAGCACGTTTCGCGCAATGTACGCATTAACTGCCACGAGCTATTAATGTTCACTAATCGCGGCACCGCCGGGAAAGACTATCACGCCCTCATCGAGGCCATTGATCGACTAGCAGGCACGCGTATCAGCACGAATATCGTCTATGGAGACGAAGAGCAGTACGATAATTTTGGCCTGATTGATCAAGGTTCTATTCGGCGTAAGAACGGACTGAATGGCCGTCTTTTATGGGTAGAACTAGCGATTTCTGATTGGGTTTTCGATGCCATCAGGAACAACGCGGTACTCACCTTGCACCGGGACTATTTCCGTCTCAGAAAACCTATTGAGCGACGAATTTATGAAATTGCACGCAAGCATTGCGGCAGTCAAAATGAATGGCGCGCAAGCGTTACGCTACTGCATAAAAAATCCGGCTCAAGGGGGTCGATTAAACGTTTCAGGCAGTCCTTAAAAAGTACTGTTGAAACCAATCACTTACCCGATTACAGCCTCGGTTTTGATACCGAAAAAGACCAATTGATTTTCACCAATCGTAGGCGTAAACACGATAAAAAGACTATCCAGGCACCGCGCTTTAAAAGTGGGGAAACCTACAAAAAAGCCAAACAATACTGTGGCGGTGAAGATGTCTACACCTGGGAGCAAGACTGGGTGAATTACTGGGCCGAATCCGGCTGCCCCCCCCTCCAAAACCCAGACGCGGCTTTTATTGGTTTTTGTAAGGGAAGGTTTGTAAAAAAACGCCAAAACAGCTTATTTTAACTCCCCCCCTACCCCAGTGATTTATGTATATCTTGATGGCCTAAAATACGCACGATAACAACGTCCTGTCCTTCAATCCGGTAATAAATCGAATGCGCATGGTACAACTGCGCCTATGGCCTTTAAGGATATGCTCAACAGCAGGGTAAAGTTCTGGCTGTTCACCCAGTTCTTCAAAACGTCGTTTCATGTTGTTTTGATACAAAACTGCCTGATTTAGACCGAATTGATCAATACCATAGCTAAAAATATTTTCAAAATCGGTATCCGCAGCGCAAGTTAACTTATAGCACCCCATTGCGGCACTTTTGCTCAATCACAGCTTTCATAATGTCATCGGGTGTCCGGTCACTAATTCCGCTCTTCTCACCCTCAATGAGGGCCGTGCGAATAGCCTCAATGTGAGCCTGCTGGCTCCGGGCCTTTCGAATCAAGTCATTGACCACATCGCTTTTGTTGCTGTACTCCTGACTATCTACTTGCGCCTTTAGCCAATCGTCATTGGGAGGGGAAAACGTAATGCTCTGTCTTGGCATGCTGATACTCTCCAGGGTGGGTTTTCTGGTGCATTATCGCACCTATAACGCACCAGGCGTCAACCTTCTTTCAAAACTTCTGACAGCACAGAAAAAGCCTAAATAACTTACATAAGCTATTTAGGCTTTAGGCTTTCCACTGCCTCTACCGCTTTAAGTTGCTGCTCGATAGGTAGATCCTGAAGTAACTTCACCCCAGCCCGGACGATATCGCTCCTACCGCGTTCGTATAAACCCGCCTGACGGATATCCGCAACCAACCTCTCGATCAGATCAATATCCTCTTGAAGCAGGCTATATGTCTTTTGTTTGTATCGGCGTGGCCGAGGGTTACCCCGCCCGGAGCGTATTTTCATCGGGGCTGTCGCCGCGACACTCTCCACGGCTTCGCCTGAGATCTCAGGAACGGTATTTTCAATTGAAACAGGAGCCGGTTTTTGATCGCCCTGCCCTGGTATATCGGTTTTGAACTTCCTGACCTTAGCCATTACAAGCCTCCTGTGCGAGAAGTTGAATTTCAGGGGTTCCTTTATTGTGAGTCATTTCGACAACCCCTACCCCTTCAAAGAAGGCGTCGCGGTATATCTTACGATCATGGATCATGCAGCGAGACGGAGATAATCCAGGAACATCTTTCAGTGCCTCCCGCGCTTCCTGAGCCTCAACGACAGAAGGGTTGGTTGAAGCCAAAGAAAGCAATGTAAAAGCCTGCAAGTCAGGATTAAGTACTTTCACATCTGCCACCATCGAAGTCATTTCTCCAACCGTCTCAAGATCTGCCTGCGAAGGCCGCAAGGGAACATACAGCTTTTGTGCGGCAAGCATGGCGCTTTTCATTGCATCACTAGCATGGCCACCTGAATCAATAACGATATGCTCATAGCGCCCGGACACATCTCTAACGACATCAAATACCCGGCCACTGGCCTGCGCTGTATTGACTATAGGCGCATCTGGGTAGTTCTCCTGACGGCGCATGGCCCATTTGTAGGCCGAGGCTTGAGGATCCACATCAAGCAAAAGAACATCAGCACCCTGCCCTGCAAGATAAACCGCAAGGTTGGTTGCAATCGTACTCTTACCCGTTCCGCCTTTAATTCCGGCTATCATTAAAATCATTCTATCGGCCTAATTAAGCTAATTATCCTATATAGGCTCTATAGGCTAATATAATTATGTAGGCTCGTAAAGCTATATAAGTAATTTAAGCTAAACATGCTATTTAATTAATGTAGGCTACTTAAGCTACTTAGGCTATTAATCAGTAATCCATTACCCTGTAACTTATTAACTATTGAATATGTTACCTGGTAACGCATATAATAATGTTACTTTGTAACGTATTTGGAAATAATATGGCCCGTGCGAGATATCAGATCACCAAAGACGATGCACTCACTGCTTGGCGCTGGATCCAAAAGAAACTCAACGACGATCCAATGACAGACCTGGATCAAGCATACCAAGCCGAGCAGGAGTTCGAGTCGCTAAAGGAACATTGGAAAGATCCAGAAACACTAAATACCTGGGCAGAGAAGTGGCTAAACAGTGGGCAATGGATTCAACTAAAAAATTCCATCCGCGCCCAGCGTAAACGACAGCGGGATCGGACAAATATCGATAAAAAGCCCATAACCATCTCACTCACCCTAAAAGCGCATCTAATTCTATCCACAATCGCAAAACATGACAATGTAACGCTTTCGGATGTCATCGAAAAACGACTCCACAAAGCCTATTTGAACATTATCTAGAAGGCTGTCATGTTAATACGTGATACGTATCGTGTATTAACATGCTAAGTTTTGAAGGTCGGAAGATCCGGGATTTTCAGGGGTTTGCCAGCCAGGCGACACGTCGCCTAGTTGTTTTAAACAGCGCAGAATCCCTGCAAGATTTAGCGGCTTTACGTAGCAATCGATTAGAACCATTAGCCAGTAAGAGGGAAGGGAAGGGCAGTACAGCATCAGAATCAACCGGCAATGGCGTATTTGTTTTCGCTGGAATGAAGATGGCCCATATGACGTGGAGATCGTAGACTATCATTAAGAGGTGCAAATTATGAGCTTCAAGAACGGCATGCAACCAGTGCATCCTGGTGAAATCCTGCGAGACGAACTTGACGAACTTGGTATGTCAGCAAAAGCCTTTGCTGAAGCCTTGGGTGTTCCGGGCAACCGTATCTCAGCCATTTTACAGGGTAAGCGTGGCATCACTGCCGACACAGCATTACGCCTATCACGCTACCTCGGCATTTCAGCAGAGTTCTGGTTGAACTTGCAGAAATCATTCGAGTTGCGAGTGGCAGAGATTGAATCAAGCAGGGAGATCAATGAACATAGAACATACCACTCTGGCTGGAGCCAACATCTTTAATGGATTGGACTTACCTGATGCGGAAAGCCTTAAGATAAGATCGCAACTTATGATAGAGGTACGCCAATACTTCGAAGAAAGCGGTTTGACCCAGGTTGCCGCCGCTAAGGCTCTAAAAATAACTCAGCCAAAGCTGAACGATGTTCTAAAAGGAAACATCGATAAGTGCTCCATCGACCGACTGATTCAGATGCTGGCAGACGCCGGGCAGCATGTATCTATTACCGTGTCGAATGCGACATGAGCAAGAATGAAAAGCAGATGGTGATGATTATTAATAGAGTTACCCTTTGGTGTGGCAACACCTTTCAGGCGTATGCCTGGTATCGCTCAGAGCGGTTACGCCTGATAAGCCACTTTAAGGGGAAATAAACAGTGTCGATTTCGCTCCAACCCGCCTGTTGGAGGACAAAAAAATGATTGTTAATGAAAATGGCGGTCAAACACATTCTCGACCCAGTAGAGAGGCTCTTGCGTAAACAAAGGATTTTGCTGCAAGAGTAGGGAAACATCTACAACCTGTTTTCCGCCGGGGACGGTAGCGGGTTCTGAGGCCGGGGCAGAATCGGAGCCTCAGCCCACCTGGATCTATAGCATTATGTGTAGAAGTCTGAAGTTCTACACATTATGGGTATGGTATATATAATCGTGGTTCTTCAAACCTTTTAAATGGTGAATCGTTACAATCAATAAGAGCCTTGCCCTTCCAATATTCCATCCAAAGTAGCGACTCTATAGGACCATGAATCACCAACAACGGCTCCTTGAGCTCATTTCTGTAGAGGTCTATGATGATGTCTGGTTTAACTTGAGCAATTATTCTTTGTTCGTTTCCACGCTCATCCCAACCAGCTAGATTACTCGCGTAATAAATAGAGTTATCACGAATTGTGATCAAATAATAATCTCTATCCTCATCGAAATGTCTCTCTAAACATGTTTTTTCCCCTTTGTCCCTTATTTTTTGGGCTTGTCTTTCACTTATTATTTTTCGAATATGATCGTAATTTTTGTAGCCGTGTTTTCTGGCAATGATGTTTAGGTAATGTTTGTGCGATTTGTTTTTATTATTTTTTCGTCTTACTAGCTTTGCTTCTTTCTTTATTATTTCAATCGTGGATTCTGTCTGCATTGACATATCTATACCTCTATTCATCAATAACGCAGTCCGTTTACGTTTAGATTTTAAGGCGTAATGTCAATTTTCTGGGTTCAGTGTTTGCACTTTGGCCAACGGACGACTCTGGCACCTGATTAGTACCTTCTTCAGAAGGTATTAAATTATTAAGGTATTGTCAATTTTATAATGATCCTGCGTCCGTGTATCTCATTGGAATAATAATTGAAAATCTGGTTGCTTATTGAGGAGACTCATTTCGCAAACTATAATTATCAATACAGCCCTCCACGTAACTCATTAACTGCTGGTTGCCAGTCTTGATACTCTGGCCGAAGCTGGAAATAGGGCGTAGCCTCACCTTTCCAGGCTTTCCCCCGGTACATACAAACGAATTCATTTTGCTCCAAACGCCCCAGCTCATGCGGGAAAATAATCGGCTCCTGCACCAAATCTGTTGAATAAGATACTGAATCAGTTCGGTTGGACGACCAAATGTCAAGGTCTTTGGAAGTGCTTTTCTTTTCCACCACACGATCCACCACACCAATTCGTCGACTCATCCATTCCGCGCTCGCATTGTCGTTCAGCCGGAACGTCGCTTGGAAATCACAGGCTCCGAGGATTTTATTAGCACCTTCATCGGCTTTGATGCCGTAGCGCTGCATTTGCTCCAAGGATTGCCAGTATAACCAGGTTGGCATCTTTCGCGACCGAATCGTATTCAGCTTTTCAACCAACCCAGGAATGGCCGGTGCATTACCAATCTCATCCCAAAGACACAGCACAGGGGGTCGGTCTGTATGCGTTATGAGGTAACGCATTATATGCCCTGTCATTGCAGATAGCAGCCGCGCCGTCGTTTCCCGTTGAGCTTCTTCAAACTGCAAAAACAACCCCACCGGCTTACCCGTTGTCAGTTCACTCAAAGAAAAATCCGAGGACTCTAATGATTCCCTGATTGCTGGATACCGCAAAAATCGCAGGTTGGCCCGAAAAGTTGCAAAAATCGATCCCAGCAACCGATCATTTTTGGCAACGAGCATGAGTCCGGATGCTATTTCCCTGGCGTCCGGATCCGGGCTACTCAGCAATAGATCCATTAACTCATGGTGGTCATGGCAATCGGCCACCAATGCCCGAACCAGGGGTAGTGAAGGAGTACCCCCCGCAGATAGATGGCTGATAATAGCATCCAGAAAATCGCGGGCGCTTTCAGTGAAAACGGTATCTCTAGGATCTTCGCTCGGGATCAACGCCGAGGCTAATTCACCAACCGACTCAGGGCTGTCCAAATCGGCAAGCATATTGTATTTCTGGCCTGTTTTGGCCGTCGGATTGTAGGTAAATAGCGTATAGCCCTGTTTTTCAAGAAAAGTCCGCGTAATCCCATAAATTTCGGGTTTGATATCCAGACACACAAATGACCGGCCACTTTCTCCCCAACGCAGTAACTGCTCGATTAAAAATGTAGTTTTACCTGTACCTGGTGGACCGATAACCACTGCTCGATCATCCATTGAGATTTGAATATCGCCCCCCTGCGATTCATCGCTATCATTCTTGGCGACTACCGTAGTTTTTCCGCACCAAACGCCAGATGTTTCCCCTTGCTTGGAGCTACCCATCGTCCTCTGAATAGTATCTAAATTATCTCTTCCCGCCAGGTAATCAATTTTATCCTTTTTGGCATAATTCCCTTCTCTGGGAAACAAGATGAAAATCATGACGCCAAAGAAAATTCCTATTGTTAAGAGGAGAGCCCCCTCACTAGCATTTTGTAAAGCAACTATCCACAACAAAATAATTAGGCTAACGCTAGCGGAAAATCCTATTTTTTGTTTTCTCGATATATCCCTCCAATTCCAGCAAAAACCACTACCCCACCAACCAACCAGGATAGGTATAGGAATCAATAATACACAACCTATTAACCACAACTTAAAGACATCCCAAAAACCCGGTACATTAACCTCTGAGATCCCTAAACCCGGTGAATCAATCTCTGCGATCCCTGCTTTTTTATTCCAGAACCATAAAACAACAATCCCCAGTATTCCTCCTATTACAGTGGCTGCTAACAGTGCCCTCTCCCAGCGAAACAGATTCCCCCGATATCCAATAGAGATCCCAAAAGCAATTACCAACGAGGGTCCAAACATAAGTAAGAATAAACCCATTATCCATGCCTCTCCTGTTTCAAGCTCTCCAACTCACGTTCCGCTTTTCGAGCCGCATTTTGTAGCGCTCTGGTACAAATAGCCGACAAATTAAAACTGAGATTAGGTGCCGTTTCAGACAATTCTTTTTTGATCTTCTCCAATTTTTCATGCAACTCTTTAGGCACCTTAATATTCAGTGCTTTTTGTGCGTCTATTTTCTTTTCCTGAAAGATCGTAGATTTAGGCATAAAAAACACTCCATATTGAATATTATACATATTACAAATTAGGCGTCTAAATAGCAAAGCATAAAAGAAAGGATAATAGCCAATCTCCGTTCATCATAAAAAAGCTAAAGGAGTTATTAAAGGCCTCTCCCTCCCCCATCCCCAAGGAGGGGCTTTAAACACCCCACCTGCGGGCCGGAATGCAAATTGCGGAGTAGATCAAGATGACCGCGCTAATGCGCGCAGTCATCTTGATCTACGTCTTGCGACTGACTCCAAGCGGCAGCAAGGAAAACGCCGGCCAAAGGCCGTCATATTCCTTGCAACCACTTTCCGTCATTCGCCCCCAGACCGGCGATTGCATCGCCGGTCTGGGGGCGATGTATGTTATTATTCTATATCGCTTATAAATATTGCTAGTATTGAAATAGTGTGCATCACACTATACGCATCACTTATTGCATCATATGATGAACCCTTATAAGTTCTTACATCACGCTAAAAATGGCCAGCTACGACCGCAGCTACAGCGAACCTACGACCTGGCCTTAAACCGTGGCGACGACCTCGCCGCTGAAATGATTTCAGCCTGCCTGTCTGCGCTCCAGGCAGGCGATGCGCCGGAGGCTTTAGCGCGACGCATCCGCCGCGACCGGCCCACCCGAAAACGTATCCGCGAACCGCTTTCAGATGAGCAAGCAACGACCGAAATCGCTGACGTTCAACAGTCCAGAAAAATAGCCAATGAACGACGCAAACTGCCCGGTTCTAATAAGCTTGATCGCTACCATCAAGAGATCCTAGCATTACACAAAAATGGAGCCTCAGAACGCGATATAGAAACATGGCTTCGACGCAAAAAAAACCTGTCTGTTCATCAATCCACCGTGCATCGTTTTCTGGCTAAAAATAAAGGAAGCAATGGGTAAACATTACCGGAGTTCACGGGGAAGCAGACAGGCTAAAAAGCCTTTAGATATGCGTGAACAAGCACGCCGCTGGATCGAGGCTAAAGCACAACGCGGCCAGACAAAAGCCTCTGGCGCTCGGTTGCGCGGAGATCGAACAGTCGCTCACTATGCCGGAAACCTGGGTCGTGCTGCTGAGGCCATTCAGCGAACGCACGGCACTTCTAAACTCAAAGATATTGACCAAGACCAGGCCCAAGCCTATATCGATGCACGAGCCGCTGAGGGCCTATCACCTAAAACCTGCCAAGCCTATGCCCAAGCACTCCAAACACTGCCCAGCATCGAGCAACTGGAGGCGCCTAGTCGAAGCGCCGCCGACAAACCGACAAACTCACGTGCCTACACCGACCGCCAAATAAATGAGGTTCAACGGTACTTGCCAAGCCGAGCCTCACTTTCTGCCAAGATTATGCGGGAGTCAGGGTGCCGGACAAAAGACCTGGCGACAATCCGCCTGGCCAACGAACGACCACTGCAGGCCGCCCGATTAGACCAACTGCATGACGATCGTTTCGCCGGTCGGGAAGATTGGATAAACGTCACCTTTATTGGCAAAGGCGGTCACGAATATGAATCGACCATTTCTCAAGGAACCGCCACCGAATTGAGGCATTATCGACTAGCGACACCGAAGACCTTCACAGACCGAGGCAAGCTGAAAAACCACCCCATCAAGCAGCAATACAACATCCCCGCCGGAAAAGACTTCTCTGATGCGTGGCGACAGGCGTCAGAGCGATCTTTAGGATTCAATCATGGCGCACATGGATTACGGCATACGTTCGCTCAAGTGCGTGTTGAGGAATTGCAGCAACAGGGTTTCACCTGGACGCAGGCGCTAGAGCGCACCAGTGAGCAAATAGGTCATTATCGATATGAAGAAATTTATACCTACCTTCGATAGCACAAAAGCCCACGTATGAGACTTTTGTGCTTAAGGCGATGGTTAAGAGAACATTCATTGCTGAATGCCACCACTACAAGACCTAAAATAAAGCCGAGTGGATTACAGACGAAGCTGCAGGGCACTAACTACCGGTTAGTACGGGACGCTATCAGTCGCGACAGGACTACGTCTGAAGACCCAAAGGCACAGACACACACACTACACAAAAATCTGGTGAACTATGGACGACGCTAGCATTCAACGCCTTTGGGCGCAACTTGAAGGAGAATTGTTTTGCGGTGATTGCAAGGCCTGCCGACCCTTGATCTGGGAGCTCCCAAAATATTATGACGATAGACCAAGAGACTCAATTGTCCGAGACAAAGCATGGATCGCGATACATTGCGATTACTTCAGGCGACGAGTTGAATTCCCGGAGGAATTGAGGCGCTGCGGCGCGCATCAAAAAAGAAAGAAATAAGGAGCAGGAGCAACAGAAACATTACTAACTGTTAAAACTCACTCCCAACTTCGGATAACTATTAAACCGGCTATCCACGTTACGGGTATTCACCCCCCGCAGGATCGTGGAGCTGTACACACTCCACTAGGGATCCGTCAAATTCCATCCGCGGACGGCCGCGGTAAAGGGATCTAACAAATAATGTTAGACAACACCATACTACGCCAAACAATAAACTAATAAAGTTTCGGCACTCCGTATGGATAAAACATGGATTTCCTACGGAACGTATGGAAAAGCCATTTAGAAGCCTAAAACCCGGCTTCCCAACCGCTTTACCACACTAACCCACCCTTTACCCACACTCCGGCCTAATAGGCCGCTGGAAGACTGCACATGCCTGCGGCGCAATAACAATTAGGTTTTAAAATGGTGTGAGGAGCGCATAATTTATGATGTGGTAACCTGCTAACCAATCAATGGCCAGAAGGATTTTAAACATGGCAAAGTATCTCGTAACACAAAAAAATAGAATAGGACTCCATCAATATTTCAGATTAATGCCAGATGGATGGCTCTTTGTTTACTTTTTGGCTTCGATCCCCCCAGCTTCGTATTGGGCGTATGTAGTTTCACAATTGTATGTCCCATATATCGACGCATTCAATAAGGCAGGCTTTACTTTAATGGGGTTACTAATAACAGCCATTATGGTGGCCCTTGCTTTCAAAGCCTGGTTTTTTTCTTGCGTCACAAAATGCACCGGTGGCCTAATATATGAGCGCTTCATTCAGTAACC
>JAVCKZ010049837.1:0-18127 GCA_034780755.1 Lepetodrilus elevatus
GATGCGTATGCTCCCTTAATATATCTGTATGTGTAGCGCTATGAGCATGCTTCTGAAGCATGGATTTGGCGCAATATAAATGCGCTTATTATTATTATTATTATGTGCTTAACAAAATGTAAATGTATGCATTCTCCATATCACTGTATGCGATTATTATGAATAGTATGACACGTACGACACTCGTGAATCTTACTACTAGTGACTACTTTCCAAAACGTGCAACGAATCAATCGATAAACACATCAATTAAATGCATATACGATATTTATTGTTTTCTTCAACATATATACATGATGTTAAGACGTAGCATCGTAGAGATGGCTGGTGGTGGTTGCAATATCGTTTAGGGATAAAACAAATATTAAAACAATTTCGTTCGCATCCATACAATCTTTCAACGCATAAAGTGTATGCAGTGAATGTCAACACATGTATTGAACAGAATCAATCAGAATAATTAAAATGTCTCCATTCGAGAAGAGTTAGTGTGTTCAACAACTACTGAGCGTCACATACACGTATCTTCTCATTATTCTCAGAACACTTAAAACACAAGAAAACCAACAAGATACAAAACAACACTAAAACCTAGCACATTAAAACATTCATCAATATTTAAATATATATATTTTGTGCAAATATAACTCGTCTTCCCGTCAATGACGTTCTTGTCCATGTTGCAAAATATACATACTTGGAAGCACATATTAACAATTGTCAACTGATAGTCACTATTACAATGGGGACGTCCACGCCTCCTGGTGGCTGGAATCGCTAGCACTATGTTGGGTGAGGTTGGTATAACGGGATTGCGGGGTAGCACAGGGTAGCATGTAGGACATGTATGGGTAGGCACTGTTCATAACATTGTAGGCGTTCATGTTGTACACGTCGAGGTAGCTGGGCACTCCTGTCGGCGTCTGACTCGCAGGTTGGAGACCGGAAGTGGGGTTGTTCCACATGGACATTGACAGGCCTGGAGGTGGGTGAGCGGAGCCGAAGGGAGCGGATTGGTGGGCCTCGGGAGGGGTGGGTGGAGTGTCTGTTGTGGAACATAGAGGGGACTCGGGAGATGGAGTGTAGCCGGACAGGGTACACGACTCCGGGTACGGTGACGTCAGATCCGGTGACTTGGTGTCGTACTCCTCCGGACTGGCGTGATGAGACGGCAACGCTACATACGTGTTCCAGATGGTTCCATTGCCTCCTTCCTGTGGGCGGGCGTTGTGGGGGGACGGTGTTGATTCTGTTGAAGGCGGCGACGTGGCGTTCGGGTGGCCCCGCGGGATACTCCAATTGGGTGGGGTAGCAGTGTTGGTGATGCTGTAGTGTGGGGCTTGAGGAACCACGACAGCATTCGGGACCAGATTCTGAAATAATAAAGAAGGATCGAGGATTCTTCAGAAAGCTTGTGTAGAACCACGGTTGCATGTTATAGAACAGTTCTCAACTTGAAGACAAGAACATAAACTATCCATCAAGAGGTAGGCCTAGCTACTGTACAAAGGCTAAAACTTACTCATTGATAATCTCAACAGCAATCTGACTTGCAATTGAATGAATACATTGATATCATAATTAAAGCTTTACAAAAGGGGATGTTTACCGTTTAAAAATCGATAACAGTTATGTTATTAGAGATGTTTCGAAACACTACGCGGTTACCATTACGGATACTGTTATGCCATCAGTTTGTGCGTCGTACCGTATATGACGTCAGAGACTCGCCTGACGTGTAGTTTCACGTTTCTGACCGTCCGGGTTCCCCGAGATTTGCAGAAACGGGCATATATACACGTTCATATACTACGCACAAACTGATTACTAGTATCTAACCGTATCCGTAATGGTAACCGTAGTGTTGCGAAAGCTCTCTATTAACATGAGCTACTGACGTTACCATGGTCGATTAAAGCAAGTTTGTGTGAAATGTCCGTCACCTGTCTCACCTGTCTGCCTTTGCGTCTGACGCCGTCCTTGTAGCGGTAGCGTCTCCTCAGAAAGCTGCCGTGGTCAAACATGTCCTCGTACTCGGGGTCGATGGCCCACTGGTGTCCCTTGTGGCCTGGCTGGCGGGGCAGCTTCATGAAGCAGTCGTTCAGCGCCAGGTTGTGTCGGATGGAGCCCTTCCAGCCCTTGGCGTTGCCGTGGTCGCGGTAGAAGGGGAAGCGGTCCTCAATGAACTTGTAGATGTCGTGCAGCGTCAGACGCCGGTCGTCGGAGTTGGCGATGGCCATGCTGATGAGGGCGATGTAGCTGTAGGGAGGTTTGCCTGAAATATATTGATGTCAAAGGTTATTAGAGGCTGCTCAACGTGAAAGAAGAAACTTGTATCCTGATCCGTTATGCCATGATGAAGGTGTTGTGTTCTTATACAATGCAGCTCCCACTAAAAGAGTATCAGTCGTTATACTCTCTTAGATCAATTGATCGGGATATCTATACGCGTATTTCGTTAAAAATACCATACCTTTTCTACAGGAACCAGACATGTCGCCAAATGAAAATATAGTAATCATTGCAATGGTATTTGCAAAAGGATATATTCCTATTCAGTTAGTTGTTGCATTATTCATCCCTGTTGCTGTACAAGTATGATATTATATAGTATACATTGTCTACAGGAACCAGACATGTTGGCAAATAAAAAAGATGCCATTAAGTAATGATTGCAATGGGATTTGAAAGGATATATTCAGTTAGTTGTTGAATTATTCATTCCTGTTGCTGTACAAGTATTATACAGCTGTTATAGTATACTAGTAATGCACCAAGAAGTATAGGCTACTGGTACAGCCACGGTCTGATCGTATGTATACATGCCTCGGGCCAAATTCAGTGTTCTAAATGGTCACAGCAATCACTAAGTTTCGTAGGTATTTAAAATACGTAAACTTGAATACTACATTAATATAACATTATAATTATAAATTGTACATTCATATAGCGCTAGAGCCCTACATCCATACACAGTGTATACATGCATTTTCATGCTCAACTCGATAGTGTCTTATAAACTGTTTGAAAGAGTTTGTTTTTTAAGAGATCGAATTTTATATTTGTTTGAAATACGAAATAGTTTCTGCTTGTTCGAGATGAAGGGGAATTACTTTTAATATAATGGTAACTGGTATTACAGTTACACTTACAGGGTGTTACATGTTGTAGACAATGTTACTTGTACGTATATCATATGTAAAAGTATGGCTTTGAGATTGGTGCCACTATAAAAGAAAATGGTACAAATGTTGGTAATATTCATTATCTTGAGACTCACCTTTTGGAATGGGTCTTTTACGTTTCCTGGAGTTCTTGGAAGGAGGGACACCATCCTCCGCGCCATCAGGTGGCGAGTTCTCCACATCGCCGGTATCGGGGGAGGAGTTCTGTTCGCTGCCGCCGTCGTCCCCCTCGCTGTTCAGAGTCCGGCTGGAGTCTGCTTTCGAATCTCGCGAATCTTCGTCTATCACCAGCGTCGATGCGAGATTTGGACGGTACATTTCAGGAGGGTTGACGAAGCCTTGTTTGAATCCCGGCGCCATGTCAAGTTGATGCAGAGTGGCATAGTGACCCTGGTTGAATGGAGCCAATGGTTCGCGGCCAAAGTAAACTGGCACGCTCACGTCCACGCCATAGTCGTCGGCCATGTCTACGGTGGATGTGTTTGTAGTGATGACGTTCTTGCAACCTTCCAGATCCTTGCTAAGTTGAAGGTTTGCGCTGTCCGGGAGGTGTGTGCTACCGTTTATCATGTTGTAAACACTTATATACTCGACTCTGGGTGCCAGTTCTTACTCTCAGTGAAGGTATATCCCAGCAGGAGCTCTACATGTCAACTGAGAACAATGCTGCATCCCTGGCTTCAAATCCAGAACAGAATAACCACGCCCACCGATTTGTGAATGAAAAGATCGTGCAGGCTCACGTGCAGAGACTGCTGCTCGTGCTCTGTGTCAACTTGCTGCAATGGTGTTTGCGATCAGCCAATCATTGCACAGGATTCAGTCTATTGTTTCACACGTACAGATTAATACGTTTTGTTTGCTAATTGCAATGTTCAGGGGATTAACGCGTTATGAGCCCGATTATTGATGTTCAAACAGGTAACGTTTACCTCTAGATAATCAAACGAAGCAATATCTAGTAAACTCACAACTTTAAAAATAAATAGTGTTGATAAGAACAAAAAATGAATGACCACTGTAGTAAATTATGGAAAGAAAATATTTAGATTACGTGAACTTTTACAGGTAACTTTTACCTCTAAATAATCAGACGATCTCGTAAACTAACAACTGTTTTGTATAGTTTTGATATATAAAAATAATTATTACCACTGTAGTAAAATATTGAAAGAAAATATTTAGATTTATACATATCAACGTGATCTGGGAGGGGGTGTATCGACACAAATACAAATGTACAATTAAATGTGAATTATAGTTAATAAGAGATGCTGTTACATAATGTTATAAATAACGTATTCCTGTTTTATTAGTTTATATTATATTAGCCCTATCCGATTCCTGCCGTGTCAGTACATATTATTTAAAGAATTCCAATGACATTAGCCAGTGTTTTAATACAATTATGCATATACTGGAGATTAACGATAGTTAGTCATTCTGATTCAAAGATAAAAGAAGAAACTGTAAAGTGGCCCGATTAAAAAGCAATCTCATGGGGAAAAATCAAACTTATTCATTGTCAATGATGTATTAATATAACAAGTCATCATGGTGAACAAATACATTGTCCTTTCTAACACAAATTATCAAATATTCGTCGCTTCTGAAAACATACATAAATGTTAAATACTTATGAATTGTCTATCAATTCTGTCATATTATCTTAATTTGGCGTCAACTACTAGTATTAAGAACAACTACGTTCATACAAAGTGAAACAGATCCCTTGCATGTCAAAACAGCATGCTTTTGATTGCTAATGATGACAACTTCCAAGTCGTGTAATCCTGATTAAACTGGTATTAGTAAATGCTAAAACGTTACAGCCATCTTTGTGTCTATACTAAAACAAACAAGGGTTCTGTTTCAGAGTGCTTGCATTAAGGGACGCAGGTGCTACTAAACGACTACTCTACATTTCTTTCACTTCTTTCACCTCTCTCCGTGCTTCTCAAAGCAGTCAGGATTACGTTTTCGTGGTTCTGTACTGTATTCTGTATAATGAACAGGCAACACGGACTACTAAATAATAATAATTCATAGTAAATCAAATAGTTTATTATTGTACATTTACACACACGGTATTAAAGAGCATTTATATTAGCATTAAAGCATGACTATACATAACTGATAGCACACTATAGGCGTATGTGATTTCGTGTATGTGATTTTATATGTTAGTTAACTTTAGTTAGATAACAATACATTATAATTACTAGTAAAGGCTTACTATAATATGCTCAACAAAATTAATAAATACTTTAAAATCTTCTTTTGGCGATGAAGAATGTCTAAGCGTATAGGCAGGCCTACATGCGCAGGTTAATGTCCAAGCACTTGCAG
The DNA here is from genome assembly GCA_034780755.1 of Lepetodrilus elevatus. Classification (NCBI taxonomy): domain Eukaryota; kingdom Metazoa; phylum Mollusca; class Gastropoda; order Lepetellida; family Lepetodrilidae; genus Lepetodrilus; species Lepetodrilus elevatus. The sequence goes on from JAVCKZ010049837.1 coordinate 5,535, forward strand.
AAGCATTGGAGAATGGCATCAGATTCTTCAATGCGACTTTGGTAGAAGTCTTCACTAAATATCTGTCAGGGCCAGTATAATTACTTTTGTTGAGTAGCTTTATTAGTTCTCGTATGTAATAGGCTATGACTTCATAGTCTTCGGATATTAATGTATCATAGATATCTTGAATATTCTCTCACAACACGATGAAGTGCGAATGCCATAGCCTACTGTGTCACCGAAGATATTAATTTTAATCGGAAATCGCAATGAATGTGTTAATGTGCTAATATATTTTATGATGTATTTTATATTTGTATGTAACAATGGGTGGTGAGACAATATTTAATAAACAAGTATCTCTCTCTCTCTCTCTCTCTCTCTCTCTCTCTCTCTCTCTCTCTCTCTCTCTCTCTCTCTCTCTCTCTCTATCTCTCTCTATCTCTATCTCTCTCTGTCTCTCTCTGTCTCTCTAATATTATAAATGGCAATGCCATTGAAATATTAAAATATGTGGGCCTATGCTTATTAGACAGGGAGTCCTTTAAAACGTGCACAAACGTCGGTCTCTTTGAAATGTACTGCGGGTGTTAATAATCTCTCCATACCCCATGTACCTATGCTTCGACACCCACGGATCACAATAAACTATTACTCGGGCGCGTTCCTAGCTCCCCTGACTCGTATCTGGGTCCCCAGGTGTCAAGTGAGTTCTCAGGGTGCCAAGAGTGAGTGGAGAGACAATAGCCCTACAATAGCCCTACAGTAGCCCGACAAGACGCGGCCGTTGTCCTTAGACCAATATTAATGTAGATACATAGGGCACTTTGTCTAATTGACTCGAGTGAAGGTTTATACTTTAATCGCTCATTGTCAAGGTATGCATCAAAGGCTAATCTCTCAAATACAAACAGCGGATTGAAAATATGCGTTTTGTTTTGTTTCTGTGACCTTTAATCCATGCGGAGTGGACCCTGGAGAGAATCCGGCGCCAGACGGAGTAATTATTGTCTACATTACGATAGGTAATTAAGGCGGGAACTACAAACTATAGACAAGTTAAATATTATATATGACTATTGTAGAGAATATATATATTCAATACATGATAATAAGATCGTCAAAAATAGGATAGGCTTACTTTATAAAGCGCTGAAAGTTAGTCAAATTATTACAATTTCATGAACTTGTTTTATTTAAATAAAAGTAATTAAAATGCCGAAAGGATTTTATATATAATTTAGGTGTGGACAGTTCGTACATTTTCTTAAGAAGTGATCTGTGCGGGGAAAACGCAGCGCGGTAGGCCTATCTGTTTGCTTTCTAAATTTCCAACGTTATTAGTTTCATAGACAGAGATATATTATAATGCTATGTTCTTACATATCAATGTTTATCGAGGTACGGGAATAACATACAATAACTATTTTAAAACATAAATAACGTATAGGCCTACAATTATACGTAATAATAAAATGATTATTTGCAAGACTAGTCCTTTAAACTTAAATAGGGATGATCTCAAAATCATATAGTACAAATAACGTTTGCACAAATCTATACACATGCCAGTCAATAAGTATATTATCGCTATTTATGATTTATTCATTAATACTATTTCTAATAGTGTGTGCAGATATTCATGTTAGTAAACAGCTGGTAGATAAATGTTACAAGTTTGTTGTTGAACACTGTACTGTTGAAACACCCGACAAAGACAACTTTATAAGGGGCGGGTAACTCTAAAGTTTAGTCTGGATCAGCGCCATATTTGAAATGGATGGAAATATCGCTTACGACATCCTCTAATTTTTATGAAATATATTCAGATGTTGATGAGCAAGCTACAATTATTTGAGAGAGAAATATAAGATGACACTCTCGATCAATGATGAGAATGACTCGGGTATTCATCAACATGTTTATTCTGTTTCTTTGTGATCGTCTGGAAGTGGAATATTATTTTCAAACTTCCAAATCCAACTCCCCTGTCTTTTTGTTTTTGTTATTTTACCTGATAAATTGCTATCACTAGATCACTGTGGCATTAACCAGACTGTTTGGTATTACACCTAGGCTATATTGTCAGGTTATCAGTTTTCAAATGACGATGTCTTACGTAATCTACGTAATAGAAGATGTGAAGTCATCAAACTGCCGACTACGTCACATGCAAATACAATTTCACCATTATTGTAACATTATTTGTCAAACTGCCATTTACATCATTGTAGAATACACAACATATTTTATGAAATTATTTTGTTGTGAATGCATCATCAGAAAAAAAATCAATCATTCAAGAAAATCTCAAAATATTGAATATGAATAGAATGTTGGAAATGGTAAGTAGCTGAAGAAAACATTTGTGTAGACAATTTTCAGTGTGAAACAGAACTATACAGTTAACAAACACTGAACTGTAGACATGTGTTATAAACATAGTCCTGGAACCATTAGATTAGTACATGGGCTCCAGACTAACATTTTGAGTTACTTGCCCGCAGAGCAAGTTAAGGAAAGTTGCAAAGGTACCAAAGGTTCTAAATGTTAAAAAGTAGGTTGTCCGCAGTGCAATTTAACTTGCCCCTGTACGTCGGGTATATGTTAGTCCAGAGCCCTGTAATATCATAGTATGGTTGAGATCATCTTGCGATAGTTTAGTCCATGGGCTCTCATCCTCATACCCACGGGGGTCATTTACAAATCTGCAGTGTTTTAAGGTATCTGTATGACCATCTGCAAATTACAGATTTGACCTCCATAACATCGAGAGAATGACCCCCTTATTATTCTTTGCTTTCGAACACTGTTATCATAATTAGTTTTGTTTTCTCAACTTTCAGCGCTCCTCAATACTAAGTGAATTAAGGCCACAAAACAATACTGCAGCTTTAGTGAGTTCAAGTCCGAAGGTGATCCATCCTGAGAAACTGCGTGAATCGGACGTCGAGACAGCGAGCCCGGCCGACACCAGCACCAACACTTCCAGAACCTCCAGACAGACAGATCTCAGTGACAGACAGACAGATCTCTGTGACAGACAGACAGATCTCAGTGACAGACAGACAGATCTCAGTGACAGACAGACATATCTCAGTGACAGGCAGACAGATCTCAGTGATGACCAGACACCAACACAGCCTGCCTGCACTCTCAAAGGTCATTGTGCAGTTCAAGCAATCCACTTATGTCCAAAATTTACTCTTTTCCTTATCAACAAAAGTATTACTAATACTAACTGTAGACATGTGTAGAAATTATCTCAATTTTAATCTTATTTATTAGCTGTTAGGCAGCAAATCTATTAATTTATTGACGGAGAAATTTAATCTTGCAGGTGTGATTGCCTACGTTGAAGTGAGGACGAACAATGACAACCGGAGCAGAGCTATATCGGGAGCACTGAAGCAGCTAGGTGCTGTCGTCGTCCTGAAGTTCACGCACGATGTCACGCACGTCGTCTACAAGGAAGGCAAGAAGCGAACTCTGGACAAAGCCTTGAAGAAGAAAGTCCACCTGGTGTCTGTGCTCTGGGTCGACAGGTTGGCCGAATATTGTTTCATTTCGTCACAAAACATATTACCGGCCTCGAGATTACAAAATATGATTTCATGCTCAAGCTCAAATTTTATATGGGGTTTTGTGAACAAAACCGTGAGCATGAGTTTGTCCTAAAAAATGTTTCATAATCTCAGGGTCTGATCATTGATGAAGGTAATCCACATCTTAAAACATTGGTTACGTCATTTACTTATCCAAAGCATAAGGAAAGATTATTTGAGATTCATAGTTGGAAACTACTCATCAGGACTGGCAAGTTTTAGAATCACTTGTTAAATGATATAAATGTTAGTTGATGTAGTGATATTCTGTACCTTACTCTGGACACAGCGCTTGTGCATCTGTGAAGTGTGGACTGCCAGTAATAGAGGAATATTTTGCTTTTCCAGCTGCAAGAAGAACAATGAGCACGTCTCGGAGAAGCTGTTCCCCGCCATCATGCCAACGACGATGGCATCCCCGGTGCCGTTCCCCAGACTGAAGGTTAGTTCTGTTACAAGTCTGCCGTTCCCCAAATCACTGGAAAACCCAAATCACTGACTGGCACACACACTAATGAGAACACTTTCTGTTTACAGAAGATGAAGTCCATGCAGCCGTCAGACTTCCATGACGAGGTCCTCGGGAGCTCCGAGAGATGTGAGAAGAAGAGGAAGCGCGTGGCGGCCTTGACCCGCTTCCAGGTCTCCGAGGAGACGCCAGAGATAAAGTCGCCCACAGTGCTGGTGTGTGAGACACAGCCTCGCTCGGTGGTGAGTGGACCTAGAGGAAACTGTCGTGTCTGTACTGGCTTTGTAATTTAGTTTGTACCTATATTTACCTGTTATTTTCCCATGCATTTTTATGTCATGATTTTATTAAATTTACCAAACCTATGGCCAAGGGAAATAACATTCAAGGGGAGATAACTAGTCTAATTGGAGAAATGGTTAAAAAGCACAAACTGGTAAATTAATATTTCGTAAAAGTGAAAGTAACTCCAAAGTTGCCCTATTGGACAGCCATGGTGAAAAAATAAATGTGGAGCCCTGTCATGTTGACACGTAGTGTCCGGTATATTGCAGTACACGCCCCACCTCTTGGCAGCCAGCAGTCGGTGGACCACGCCCGTACAGCTCACTGTGCCGGACACGCCCAGCAGTATGAAGAAGAAACTGGAGGAGCTCAAGCTAGCGAAACTAAATGGTAGCAGAATTATCCTCACTTTAGTTTCTCTTTTTGCCACATGTATGAAAATATTCTCATTTATTCCAATTTGCCATATATTTGACGTCATCTACATTTGTCACATTTCAGGGACAGATTTCTCTCCACTTGCCAGACCGAATGACGACATGGAGCCGCTCATCAGGAAGCTGTTCGGTAATTATGAAGATCACATGAATATTATCAGTGTATCGTTGACTTCATGAATACAATCATCGCGTATGGGTGAAAGATTCCCGCTGCAACGTAAAACAATAACTAATTAATAGTGCTGGAGTAGGTACAGCTCCTTAGGGCATCTCTGGTTGCCTTCAGCATGGAGAGGGTTAAATGAACCAATGTCATTCCCAAATATTAGCACTTGTCTGTCTGTATGTGAACGTCATAGAGACCTACTCGCTTCATATCTCAATGAAGTCAAGTCGGTCCTTAATTATGCGATGCAGAGTGTTGTACCAATCTTTTCCCACAGACTCCAACTTCCCTAGTGATGAAGAAGAAGAGGAGGAGGAGGAAGAAGACCCTATTCCTCTGACTAGACTTGTCCCGTCCTCAGAGTCAAACAAGGAGGAGACAATCCGAGCCAAGGTCAGGAAGAAGAAGACATTGCTGACAGAACCGGTACGTCTGACGTCCTTCCTGGTAGACCCCAGCAATGGTTCCGGCGTGCGCCGACCTGGTGGTGTGTCCTCAGAGAACACACCCGCGCCCAAACCAAGGACCAGGCCCTGGTCAGCCACAGATTCGGCCGCCACTCAGAGGACATCAGACGAGGACCAGGAGGATCAGGAAAATCAGGACATCGCTTTCCCAGCTTCTGGATACGTGACCAGATTTCCGGAAAGACGTTATGTCAAAGGTCGCTGCTCGGGACCTTCGAGTCTGGTTCGGAAGAGGAAGGTGGGACAAAGTTCCGACAGGACTGTTTCAGACGAGCGCCGTACTAAAAAGACGAAACACAATGGGGAGACGAAAGGACAGTCACCCGAACGGAACGGACAGTCACCAGAACAGAAAGGACAGGGTCCCCGGAAATGCTTAAAAAGACAGAGGTCAGTGAAACGTGGTAAAGATGTTCCGACCATCATGACTGTGTGTCGTACAGACACGTCAGACATTTCCGGGTCCGACACAAGCGGACTGAGAGTCTCCGACAGTTCTGGGATGCTCGGGGCGTCCATGTCAGTCGTGCTTGACCGCATACCTATTCCTGGGATTGCAAAGGTGAGGTACAGTATTGACGAGTTCTCGGTGGGAAAGCCGAAACACAGGAACAGCAAAGCAGGCACTTTGAAACTTGTGTTTGATCAGGCCGAGGGTAGGAAACTAAAACAGAACAAATATTGCCCGAGGATTTCACGACCGTGTGTATCTCTGTCTTCAATTGACAGTGGAGATGAAACGTCCGAGACGAGTATGGACGACACTGTGTCCAGTAAAACATCGCAGCCAACACGGATTAAACTACGAAGAGCAAACTCATTCACTGTGGACAAGTCGATATCCAGCAATCGCTCGATCGTCATGACAAGTTTGCATACATGGTAAGTATTGCATCATAGTTTTAGCTCTGCTAGAGAAATGAGGGCATCATCTATCGAAGCTCATAACCAACAAGATATAAGATATTGCTATGAGAGTGCTTAGGGTCTCGTAATAGTTATGAGAGCTTTGTGAAACGAGACCCAGCCCTGAAAGTGTTTTAACGCAGTATAGTACTAAGCTTCAACAATGTCATCCTCTGTCAAATACACTGGGATATCTTGTTCAGTATACAATCATCATCTTGTTTTCTGGAGCAACAATTTATGTACGAGTCATTATACAATCATTACTGACATTTTGCAAGATATATATTTTTGCGTTTTTTTCCCAGTGAGCAGGAGACGGTAATTTCCATCATCCGGAAACTGGGCGGTTTCCTGATGACGAACAACGTTGACGACACAACGACCCATGTGGTGTGCGGCGACACCCGACGCACACTCAACCTCCTGGCGGCCGTGGCCCGTGGCTGCTGGGTTCTGGACAAGGAATGGGTGGGTCTATGTCTGTAACACATACATGTCTATGTCTGTCGCCATCTTATCATAACACTAGGGAACAGTTTGGGTGGGTCTGTGTCTGTAACACGTACATGTCTATGTCTGTCGCCATCTTATAATAATACTGTCGTCGCAAATGGGTGAAAGATTCCCGCAGCGACGTTAAACTCCATATTCACTCACTCAATTATAATAATACTAGGGAACAGTTTTTGTCAGAATGTTCAAAAAGAATATGTGCCGTTATTCACCTCCGGCTAAATTTAGATTTTTAATCTTACAAAATGTTTATTTTATTATTTGGATTTGATTGTGATAGATATTCAAGTCCGTGGAGGCTGGTCGGTGGGTGGATGAAGAACCGTACGAACTTGGCGAGACATTCCCTGAGGCCAAGGTTTGTAGTTGGTTCAAGACACTGAACACTCAACTTATTGATAGTTTACAACTTGTTTAATTCTTGATTACATTGCCAAGATATATAGCAAAATCAAATCTTTCATTATAATAGGACATGCTTTGAAATGGTTGTACCAGTAGTCTGAAGATTTAAATGTTATGCTTTGTCAGTGGGCACTTGTTGGGGAGTGTAGCACTGATTTAGGCCCAGACTACAGTATAGGCCTGAGTCCTGTTTGACAGAATGATCTTTGCAACACGATAGTCATTACCTTCTAAGCAATCAAAGATCCTTATAGCGCTACAATTGCTTTTTTTTTTTGATGGGTACGATCATTACTGATTACATTAATGATAATAAGTAATTTTGGAATAACTGTAAAGTTATGTCCACCGAGTAGTGTTACGTTTGAAGCACATAGTGTGTGTATTTCAGCACATAGTGTGTGTATTTCAGCACATAGTGTGTCTATTTCAGCGGGCTCGGCTACAGCGTCAGGCGGAGGGCCTGGAGTACAAGCAGACACTGCTGTCTGACTGTGGACCCATGTACGTCAGCAGTCAGTGTGTGCCACCCAGAGCCGCCCTGGTCAGTCTCATCAGTCTGTGTGGAGGACAGGTTAGTACTTGCAGCCGAGGATCCACGATAGTACAGGCTACTAAACCTTTTGAGTACTTAGTTAGTTAATTATGGCTTTACTTTACAGCGTGAATCTTTCACCCATACATGACGATGAATTAATTATTTATGCAAATAGGAATGGGTAAAATATTTTGAGTACAATTTCATGCTCAAGCTAAAATGGGGATTTATGAACAAAACTGAGTTGAGCCTAAATTATATTTGGAACAGTTTCCTAATTTCAGGGCCAGATATATATTACATAGATCTCACTGAAACCTTGCCATGTTATCTTGTGCTAGAACTATACTTTGATATCAATAAATGTACGTAGTTTTCCCATATTTTGTGTTTTTATAAAATAATACAAATGATGACCTCAGTCATGTATTAGTGAGTTACTACAGCAGCTCCAGCCTATTACTCTCACCACATGGATGTTCTGCTGTAGGTGACCAAGTCCTTATCGAGGTGCAGCCTACACATAGGACCAATAGCACACAGAAAGAAAACCAGCATCAGGCCAGTCTGGCTACTTGGTAGGTACCGGCAGTGATCGTAGGTAACAGTGATTGTAGTGTAGCAAGAGGCTATCTCCACACTTTCCAGTAGGGCTTGCTATATTTATCTAATACTGTGATTGAATGGTTGTGCATATTGCCTGTCATCATCTCTGCTATTAGTCAATCAGATAGCTTCTTTTACTCTTTAATTACTACATGTTACTTGAGCTACAATATGATGGATTCATGTTGTACCATTGAAGAATTCAACATTCAAGTATAATGTCATTACCTGTAAACAACACTTGTGGAATAATATCTTGTACAATTGAACTTTTGGAATGGTTTTTAGATTGCACATTTATTAATTTATTATAATTTAATTTTGTTACGATTTCCACTTTCAGATTGTATCATGGATCTGAAGTTGTTAGCGTACGACAAGTACCTGCTACATCCGATCAGCAGGAGAGAAAGTAGCCCAGAGTTCTGATGTTACAGTGTGTCGCGTTAGTAGATAAATCCCACACTTCACAGTATTCCTAGTATTGACCTCGTCAGTATTTCTGGAATAGACATCGATGTATAGAAAATCTGTACTGCTCAACACTTGCGTAGTGCTCCTAGCTGACATTCCTGCCACCGTAGAACAGTATTCCGATAAATCCAAACATACTGTTTTAGCAAAGCAATGAAACCGGCACATTGTTTGGAACGAGCACACTGTTCAGAAGCGAGGTGGTGCAGACAGAACAGTGACGCTGCACGTCTAAGATCACTCATGGCTGCCATCTTGCTTGCTCAAGAAGTGATGAAGCATTCCTTTCCTGTTCAAAGTACTAGTTTAGTAGTCAGGACAGTGCTTGAACAGTAGAAAATAATTCCCTTAAGTCTCTGTCTGTAGTCTTTAATATACCATGGGCTGTGTTCAGAGTGCAGTACTTTTAATAAGACTACTTTTTTCAGAAGTATTAGTTGGCAGAATGGGTCCAAAGTAGATCGGTTTGCTCATGCATAATATTGCTACAGAAGCCGTTCAGCCAGCACGCGTAGCAATACATATTAATACTTTTCACTATGGGTCTGGAGGCTGTGCGCTGTGTAGGAAAAGCAATACGCACGAAGCCGTTCAATGAGCAATATATGTATGGAAAAGTATTGTATTCTTGTATTCTAGCTTGAACGTACCCCTGAGTCACTGTATTACTATTTATCACTACTTATACCCCTCTTCCGGTCTCATTGCCATGGTTTATTTTTTTCTAAGTGTATGTGAATACTAATATCAGAAATGAACCTACACATTTTTAAAGCATTAATTTGTTCATTTCGGAGAAAGTGTACACTTTCCCTTCATCGAGTTGTTCCCGAACCTGGGATCGAACCAGTCTGTTGATCAAAACAAATCATTATTTCACAGTCGCTACCACTGGAACAAATAGCTGACTGAAGATAAGACTATCATTTATCTAGTTATGACCGATTCAAGAAAGTCACATGGCTATGATGTCATGTACACATGCTACAACAAATCCACATGCAGCACAAAATAATTGTTCATCCAAAAGCATAAACAGTTGATGAGGGTCTCCATGGGTGATCTGGCGGGTCGGTGATCCATTATAACTTACAGTACCGGTATGTTATACATGTATTTTCTCATAAATTACATAGATTTTACATTTAAATTGTATGGTAGAGGGGTATAAGACATTTACATCTACACTTTCCGAGGTGTATCGGTCAATATCCCAACAGTTTTGGTTGTAATGCCTCTAGGGATATTGACCGATACACCCCGGAAAGTGTGGATGTAACTCTTGCATATTGCTACCTATGTATGTATGTATGCATGTTGGCTGAATAGAGACCGTAGTGCTACATAACTCTTCACAGTGACGAGTAGTGCAATCTGGACACACCCATGGTTTAACACTCAACTTGTTGCAGACAATGTGAGATGCCCTATGGATCAGATGTTGTCATTGCTACAGCAGGAATACTGTGTTTTCAATAGTATTGTGTGACTGTCTTTTATATATATGTAATGTATGGAGTGAAATGTATCTATATCTTTCTAATTTTTCTCAGTGTGAAATTCTGCTGTTACAAGTATGGTATATTGTTTCCAATATTATTAATATTTGAATGAAATTGTTTACAATTTGAGGATGCATATGATGGCATTATCTCAGGTTTTCTTCTTAAATTGATTGATGGTTGTGTTTTCAGTGACAATGGAGTGTGAAAGTGGAGTAGAGCGTGATATATATAATAGTGTACGGGTATCTTGCTCAAATATATTGTTGTCTTGGCACATTGCAGCGAATTGACCTATTCCGAAGCCACACCCTCTCGAAATGTGTCCTGCATGCTTTTCCACATGTTAAATATGCAAGCAGATTGATCCAGAATATTCCTGTTGACATTTTTTACCATACACATTGTTTTATATTTATCTCTGAATACAAACTTGTCAACTGCATTATGCTTGCATTGCAAGGTATTGTTTGTAGGACACTTACTTCATGGCTAATCAACTTTAAGCTTTGGTGTATTCTGATTGGCTGATGGGTACTATGACTACCAAGAAGACTGGCAGCTCACAATGGGTTAATTCATGACTGCTGGTCCGAGACTACCAAACATTTGGAGTAAGATTTCATTATTGTTCACAAATCCACATATAAAATTTGAGCTTGAATATGAACGTGGAAGTCGTATTCAGAAAGTTTCATAATCTCGGGGCCTGGTCTATGAAAAATGGAGGTGGTGGTGGGGTTGTCTCCTTGTTGAAAAGTGCAACAAAAGCACACTCTATAATGAATATTGTTTCTGTTGTTATTTCTAAATTTAGCTCTGCACAGTAGACAGGTTATTTAGACCCGAGGCATATTCAAGCTCCACTACTTTTGCTACCTTTTGCTACATAGCCTACTGAAGCCATTCAGTCAGCAAATATGTATGCTATGTATGAACTATTTTTGCTACAGGTCTGGAACACATATTATTTTTATCATGGTTTATGCACATGTGCAAAGCGATACACACAAAGCCATTCAACGAACTACTATATTAGTAGCAAAAGTAGCATAGCAAATATAGTAAATGTAGCGCAGCTTGAACGCACCTCAGTTGTCATTCCAGCAGAAGCATATGTGATATGATTCTAACTGTCATTTATTAGACTGTATGAATTCATATAATACAATGAAATGCTAATATACCACAATGAAATGTTACCGGTAATAAATGTGACTTGGTTCAACGAAAGTTTGTTTTAATTGTCAATCATTTTGTTATAAAATTACTGGTGTTGATTGCAATGGTAATTGCAAACATATGTGTTATTTTGTGTATGAATAAAAAACAACAACAACTGCTAGTTCTTCTCCAATTCACGTGGGCATTGCAATAATCACTCAGAAACAAGGATCCAACTGTTTAGGTTATTTTTCGAGATAGCAAAAATGACAAGAAAGGACCCAATAAGAGACATGATCTTTATTGCACGTGCTTGACAGATTATTGTACTTACACTGTATCAACATGACCGAGTAGTGGCAGTGGTTCACACCGTGGGGCTGCATACCGTACTGTACCAGGCAGACTTATTCCCCTTGTTGATGGGCCTCGTTAGAATTGGATCCACCATTGTTGAAAGACTAATGAAGGAAAACGTATTCAATGTTGTATAAGAGGATGATTTGGCTGTACTGTAATTATTAAAATTGATTTTCTATTGAACTGGTTCGTACAGAGTACATATTAGGATCTTAAGACTTGATTATTATTTATGTAAAACATTTCTTTATCAAACCTCTTGGCAAATTTTACAATTAATTTCAATAATCTGCTGTTACTAACATTAAATGTGGAAGAATACAATTGGTGAACATTAGGAAATAGCATCAGTTCTACCATCAAATTTACTACTTGTGCTAAATCTAGTATGAATCCCATGTTATTTTCCACCGATAACATCGACCGTTCAATTTTACCTATTGTCTATGTCAACATCAATGGAGGTTTACAAGAGTTTGTAAATATAATCTATGTACGTGGCCTCGCAGGTGTAATCCCTACACAGAACTGGGTATTGCATATCCTGGGAAATGGAAATGCATACAGGTAATATTGATATTTTATGGACACTTCAATCAATACATGTGAGATGGCAGTCTTACCAAAGATTTTAAAGGCATAATATCACAGATATTTATGGTCGTTTGGGACTAGTTCTTAGCTACAACTGCACAATACATTCACTTG
>JAVCKZ010049848.1:0-18124 GCA_034780755.1 Lepetodrilus elevatus
GCCGTGAGTAAATACTACACGCTAGACAGAGTAGATTGCCGTGAGTAAATACTACACGCTAGACAGAGTAGATTGCCGTGAGTAAATACTACACGCTAGACAGAGTAGATTGCCACAAATACATTGCAAGATGATTATCATTGACTCCAATCTTGGACAACTATCTGTATACATCTGTGACTTACTTTTAAAGATATCGTATCAGACAGTAATCTGGAGGCATACATGGTCCTGTTATCAGAATGCTTATGCAGCAGTTGTTTTTTGTCTGTTCATTTATCATGTAGACTATCTACTTGCTTCTATTGTCTATTTATCTCCCTGGCCCCTGATCCACAAAACGATCTTAGCGCTATGAGAGTTGTAAAGCTATGTTAACATGATCATGCTATGGAATGGGGCCCTGATCATCACAAGGGAACTATAATCTCTTAAGTAGAGATGAGAGGTTCATGACGTGTTTTTAAATGTAATTCTAACCTCTGTGTGTTGTTTTACCTATGTCCTTCTCCCCACTCCAGCACCCCGACAGTGCCCCAGCGGTCAGGTCAAGTGTCCCACCACCAACATCTGCATCGTCCGCCGCTACATGTGCGACGGTGACAACGATTGCGGTGACAACTCTGACGAGAATCCTCTCTTCTGTCAGCAGGTGACTTGTTCCGCAGGTACGTGTACACGTTGATACTCACCGCTGTACTGATGATAAGAATTCAATATATCTGCCTGAACCGATCTTACTCAGTGTTAAAAGAATATGTCAGTCCATCTATTCACTGAAGGATGTTTGTGTTATTGCTGGTCCTTTGGGCTGGGAGCTTTTCTGACCAGCATAATATAAACTTATTACACCTTCTCAACTCCCTGCGGAGTATACAACCTAATCAGTTCGAAAAATATATGGGTTCCAGACGGACAGTTTCATTGAAGGACCAGGATGTTTTGTTTATCGCTGGTCATTTAGGCTGGGAGCTTTTCTGACCAGCATAATAATACCTTATAACATGAGAACTTACCATGTATGTGAACTTGTTTTAGGACCTGGAATTTTTTTAAATTACCAAGAACTTTCAAAGTTGCTGGTACTTCTGAGTAGCCAGCATTTTTTAGATGTCTAACTTATTCTACTATTGGTACTTGCATAATGGTTTATGTTGAAGATTTCACTTTCAGTGCAGATTAGTTTTCAAATTAGTTTCAAACACTGTTCAGTCAGGGTTTCTCATCAGAATGTACAGCTGTTTATGTGTGTCTATCACCAGGTGACTTCTACTGCAACAAGTCTCACAAGTGTATCCCTGGCACCTGGCACTGTGACGGAGACGACGACTGCGGCTTTGGCGAGGACGAGTCTGACTACTGTAGTGAGTACACACCATCACCTAGAACTAGCGTTCTACTATCAGCATGGAGGTCATGGAGACCAGACACCTAGATGTACGGTAGTGCTGTCTATTAACACTGCCACTACAGCACCATTGATAGTCAACTAGGCCCCGAGATTCCAAAACATTTATGTGGGGATCTGTGAACAAAACCGAGTTGAACATAAAGTTTCATATTCTCGGGACCAGGGTATCGTTTCTCGAAGCTCTCATATGTACTACGAGACCATAAGGCGTCTCATAGCCATATATCTAATACATGGGGATCATGCACATACAAAAGCGCTATGGTCTCATAGTGGATGTGAGAGCTTCGAGAAATAATACCCAGAAGAATAGTTGAGCTGAATTCTTTTATGGATAATCACTATTATTTTTGTAATGAATTGTATGCATATAGAATGCTTAGTTCTTAAAACAGTAGGAATAAAAATAAGTGTATTAATTTTCAAAATGAAATGTTCAAAACTTGCCATGTCCATGTTTTTCGGGTTAAAGATTAGTTACATTAATGGATCAATTTCTTCCTGTACAGCCTACAACAACAGGACCTGCTTTGGGAACCAGTTTACCTGTGACAATGGACGATGCATCTCTATGCGATGGGTTTGTGATGGAGCAGATGACTGTGGTGACAAATCTGACGAATCGACTGGCCTCAACTGCTGTGAGTTACTGTCACACTAATATTGTTGTGAAACATGCCGCCGCAACCAATGATAGAAATCAACACTAGCCCGTTAGCTCGGGCCATTTCTTCCAATGCTAAAGAGATCCTAATAAGGGCTAGTAGGAATTCATGACATTTGTTATTTGTATCACTATTCGGGCTAGTAAGAGTTAAAGTTAGTTTCTATCGCTGAATTGCGCACGTGACATTGTTGACATAAGGACCACGTGTTCTCCCTCTACAGCAGAGCGTACCTGTCCTCCCGACACGTTCACCTGTGAGTCCAACAAGCAGGTGGGGACGTACCCGTGTCTGGACCAGCGCCGCGTCTGCGACGGCATCCGCAACTGTCACGGCGGCGAAGACGAGGCCCAGTCGTGTCCGCCCAGGTCATGCCGACCCAACCAGTTCCAGTGCAGCAACGGCCTGTGCGTGTCGCAGCGGTTCAAGTGTGACCACGACAACGACTGTGGGGATAACTCGGATGAACCCGATAACTGTGGTGAGGAGATGAGGAGCATTCATTTACACACATTTCTAGACGATTAAATTGCACTGGTCATAATTTCCTGAAAGCCATTAATCACATGATGGTACAGTAAATAATTAGTTATTTCCCTCCTTTATTCCATCTGAATAACCATCAGGCCTGTGTTTCACGTAAGACATACTGTAGTCCTGGTCCCCGTTGCAGTTACAACTAATGTCGAGCTACAAGTGTTTCGTGCAACAGGGCCCTGGCCTAATTCAGTCTTATGCGCCATGCTTTTACTAAATAAGGAAATAATGTATACATCGATTGACCCTTTCGGGAGGCGCAGGCCTGACCCCAAGATTATGAAACTTTCTTGAGTACGATTCCATGCTCAACTCAAAATTATCTTCACATATCCCCATACGAAGATTGAGTCTGAGCATAAAATCGTACTAAAATAGTTTCGTAATCTTGGGGCCTGAGCTCTGTTCACACAATGATCATAGTCCTATGGTTGTCATCTCATTGTACATATGCAGCCAGCTTGTTATGACTTTCTCAGCCTGTTATGAGTTCTCATGTCCTGTTTGCTTGATTCCCGCAGTGACGTTAACTCCATATTCACTCACTCACTGTTTGCTTGTTTCTGGACAGACTACTCCACGTGCAGTGGGAACCAGTTCACCTGCGCCAACCAGCGATGTGTTCCTCACCGGTGGGTGTGCGACGGAGACGACGACTGCAGGGACAAGTCTGACGAGGAAGAGGCTCTCTGCTGTGAGTGTGTCCATGATAGTTCTTTTCAGACCATCCTACCATCATCGCAAATGGGTGAAAGATTCCCGCAGCGGCGGTAAACTCCATAATCACTCACCATCCTACAATGATCATGTCAGAAAGGGAACTGTTGTGAACTGATGCCTTTGGCTCCGAAGTCCAACGTTAGTGCTACCATCTGACAGACAAGTCCATGTAGTTTTCGCTTTCTGTATCATATTATTAGTTTAGGATTTGGCTCCAAAGTCCAACGTTCTACCAATGTGCTACCACCCACCTGCTGTATCATACGACAGACAGGTACCGTAGTCCGGCATTGCGACTCTTCCAGCCCGTCAATATAAACAGAATATGACATTTGTTGCAGTGACGCCCGAACCTACCTGCCCAGGGAACCAGTTCCGATGTGACAACGGGGACTGCATCAGCTACCAGCTAGTGTGTAACAAGAACCCCGACTGTGGCGACAACTCTGACGAGGCTCACTGTAGTAAGTGTCTATCTATCCACTGCGCTCTGTCACATGAATTTCTGTCTACTCGGGCTCTATATTAATAACACTTAATGTCTTATTGTTAAATGGTTGGTACTTGTGTGTATTTTAACATGTATAAATCACCCAGTTCTCATTTTGAGTTCACAGTATTGTGTCTGCTGTGCATTCTACAAATAATTCACATTGCATGATTCAGTCGACCTTTTTGTTCCAGCTTTTTTAGTATAATTTCATACAAATCTAAAAAGATTTATGAGGATGTTTTTTACAAAACTTGGATTTGAGCATAAAATTGTACTAAAAGGTTTCGTAATCTTGGGACCTTTTTCTTTTTTTTTATTAAATTGCCAAAATTGTAAGTTTACATTTGATATTCTCCAGATGTGAATGAGTGTGATCGTGCCATTCCTCGGTGCGACCACAAATGTGTGGACACGCTGACCAGCTACAAGTGTGAGTGTAACACCGGCTACAGACTGCTGTCGGACAGGAAGGGATGCAGAGGTAGGCCGTCTCTAGTGTGTGTCTAATCAGGGTGCGTTCAGGACATACTACATTTTATACTTTACAATACGCCACTTTTCTGAAAGATTTAGTAGCAAAATAGCAGGAAATCGGTTTACGCATGTGTCCAGTCCATGCCCTGCATGCTTTGGGTTTTTCTACTTTTTTTGCTAACAAACACTACAGCATAACAAGCTCAAAAGGCGAAGCAAAACGTAGCACTACGTAGTACTACCAGTGTTGGCTGAACGATTATTGTAGCGCTATGTATCAAAGTATCAAAAAGTATAAAATTATAGTCTGTCCTGAACGCACCCCTGGTGAGCCGAAACAGTGGCAGCATTATTAAAATACAGTACACTTAAATTCAACTAAATCTCAGGGATCGATTTTAACACTAGCCCGCTATCCAGAACCCTTTCTCACAATGTTAAAGGACTAGTAAAAATTTAAGGTTGCATAACAAATTTGTTATTTGAATCATTATTCTGGCTAGTAGCTTTGAAATAAAAAATTTGTTGAAGTGTATTTCCTGGATGGAGAAGACTGCTTATTTGACAGATGTTGATGCGTGCATGTTTGTCTATGAAGATGTAGTATTATGCTCATTACCCGTGTTCCGCAGACGTGAACGAGTGTGTAGAGAGGCGTGGCGCCTGCAGTCAGCTGTGTGAGAACACTGAGGGTAGCTACATCTGTAAGTGCGCCGACGGATACCAGAAACTCGCTGACGGACGCACCTGCAAGAAGACTGACAGTGAGTGTTCGGGGATTTTTCCATTGACGCTGGATGTCAGGAATTGATTGACCATGTACTTTACTTACCTTAATTACTTGTTGTTATTATGATCAGGAATCAATTGGACACGTACTTGATTTGTTGCTCTAATAAACTTACTGTGTATTAGTTTGAGATGAATCTTGGGATTTAGTCTCTTGGTTGTACAGTGCTCCCTCGATATGACGCTGAAGTTGGGGTCCATGACATGCCACCCGCGTTATAAGACCTGCGTTATATCAACGAATATAATTAAAGGAATTTTGTTTATTGTTTTGTGGTCTTAATAATAATAATATAGTGACTCGTCTGTTTATTTTTATATAATATTGTAGTTGTCGCGTATGTGTGGAATATTGTCAATCAATCGATCAATATATTGACCATTGGCATTGGTAAAAGGGTAGTCATAGTTTTTCTCATGAAATTTCACCTGATTCTGAACCCCGATGTGTTGTTCATCTTCTCCCAAGCCTCCAATATATGTATATTCCTCTCCATCTCTTGTCTAGACATCACCCCATGGCTGATCTTCGCCAACCGCTACTACATCCGTGAGATGTCCGCCGACGGGGACAACTACCGCCGCATCACCCAGGGCTACCAGAACATCGTGGCGCTGGACTTTGACATCGCTGAGGACCTGCTGTACTTCTCCGACGTGAAGGCGCACCGCATCTACCGCATGTTCCTCAACGGCACCGGCAGCGAGACCGTCCTCCGACACAACGTACCCAGTGCCGAGGGCATCGCTGTCGACTGGATTGGGAGGTAATTCTGCCTGACATGTTTCTTATAGAGTTGCCTGCCTTGGTACAGATCCAGTCATCGTCACAGATGGGTGAACGATTCCAGGGGCTGTATTCATAAAAGGGCTTAAGTCAGTTTTTGATGATCAATATATAGCAAACAATTAATTGAGCCCTTTTATGAATACCGGCCCTGCAGTGTTGTTGAACTCCATAATCACTCATTGTTACGGAGTTGTCTACCTTGCTACAAAGTTGTCTACCTTACTACATGTTCGTCTACCGTGTCCATGTTGTTGAGTGTTGATGAGAGGGCATCAATACTTTATAACTGTTTTATGATATTAATTGAATTTATTATTTATGAATATTTAATATTTTCGGACATAACTCTTAACCATTTATTATTGAACTACTGGCTTGTTTTGCAAATGACATCATCACGCATACTTTGACAATCACCATCTGAGTCAACATGATTGTGAAGGCGTGTTTGAATTAAAGTACCACACCACATTATGAGTGCTTCTTATCTGACCACAGGAAACTTTACTGGGTTGATGGCAAAAATGTTGAGATTTCTGTGTCGGAACTGAACGGCACAAACCGACGGAACTTGTTGACTGAAGGCATGGAACGCCCTCGGGCTCTAATTGTCGACCCCTTTGGTGGGTGAGTATAACATTGATTTCACTCCTCATCACTGTCTCACCATATGCAGAATATATTACAGTCAAATAGTCTATGGAGGCTGTTTTTGGAAATGGTGGTGAACAAAGAAAGGCAGCTTGGGTTGTATACTCCCCAGGGAGTTGAAGAATATGAGATCAAACTGATCCATTGACTGGGCTAATAATGTAGAGTTATGAGAACACTTTTGAAACTGGAATTAGTACAATATAAATGTGTATGTTATTAAAATTATCATTATTATTGCTATTATTATTATAATTATTATTATTATTATTATTATTATTATTATTATTATTAATTATTATTAACATTATTATTATTATTATATGTAAACATTTACAATGTGCGACTGTGGTGATAGGTACATGTACTGGACAGACTGGGGAACAAGGCCGTACATCGGGCGCATGGGGCTGGACGGAAGTAACCTATCGCTGTCGTTCATCACCAGCAAGATGGGCTGGCCGAACGCTCTGGCTATAGACTATGACATGAACAGGCTGTGGTGGGCCGACGCCCATCTGGATGTCATTGAGTAAGTACCGTCATTTGGGATTTAAAAAATAATAAAACATTATTCAGCACAATCACTTTAATGAAAACAGTAGAAAAACACCTATGAGCATTCTTCAACCTATGTCAAATTCATGACGTCAAAGTCATTTTCTGCCTACGACATCACAATCGTAAAATAAGACAAAATGACAAATTCAACAATGTTGATTATTGAAAAATCCACCGCAGAATGTTGAAATAATAATGTTTTATCAGGGCGATAGATCTGGACGGGTCAAATCGGCAGACAGTGATCGAAGGCGTGCCGCATCCCTTTGCCATGACAATATTTGAGGAGCTGATGTACTGGACGGACTGGAACCACCTGACCATCGAGTACGCCAACAAACACACCGGCGCCAACCACACCGTCATGAGGAACACCACCCACAGGCCCATGGACATCCACATGTACCACCCACTCAGGCAGAAGAAGGGTCAGCCTCACTTTCACTTTTCATATGTGCTTTTTATAGTCTATTTGTTTGAGCTTATGCAATGATACTGGGTTTGCCACTTTGGGGTTCTAGTGTTTTCAAAGACATTGGAGGCCTATTTTTAAATAATACGTAATATTTTTATGATTTCGTATCGTGAATGTTTTCAGCACTGAGCCCCTGTGGAGGTCGGAACGGTGGCTGTTCCCACCTGTGTTTGATCTCCCCTGGGGGTAGTACCTACATCTGCGCCTGTCCCGAACACTTCGTCCTGTCCCCCAACAACAAGACATGCATCGCCAACTGCAGCAGCACACAGTACCGATGTGGACCCACGGACGACCGCTGTATTCCGCTGCTGTGGAAGTGCGATGGAGAGGAAGACTGCAAGGACGGGGCCGACGAACCAAGCGATTGTCGTAAGTACACCGCTGATTTCAGAGAGACTGTCAAATGTTCAGACATGGCAATTTTCCATGGATATGAAGAAACCTGCTGATTTATTTTTCTAGGGGTTGATCTATTTACACTGGATGTGGCTAGCCCCCGGAGCCCGAACTTGCTTTCCACTGAAATTACAATTGCCTGTTCCCATATCTGAATGTTGTATTTGCATTTTTAGAATTCTTTTATTTTTTATGATCTCAATTCCTCATTCATTTCATTTTGCTGTTCATAGCCATACATTACTTTATACTTCTGTTGATACAAGTGTTGATAAAGAAATTGTTTATTCTAAAAAATACTTCAAAATATATTCTTGTCCCAAACCTCATAACCACTCGCTGACATATTTTTATTCTTTAAGTTGGCGTCAACTCTGTGTGACTGTGTTTTTTTCTTCCAGCTGTTAACAACTGTCCAGCAGGACAGTTTCAGTGCGACAACCTCAACTGTACGTACTCGTTCCGTGTGTGTGACCTGAAGGACGACTGCGGCGACGGGTCTGACGAGGCGAACTGTGACACGCGTGTCTGTGAGTCCTGGCAGTTCAAGTGTGACAACAACAAGTGTATTCCTCGCCGCTGGAAGTGCGACGACGACGATGACTGTGGCGATGGTTCTGACGAGGCGACGTGTGGTGAGCAGGCCTAAGATCTCCGGGAGCCGTTCGTCTCTGCAGAGCTGTGTTGTAGCAATAAGAATCTAAACATTTTTAACTCCTATGCAGACCTATGGATCCGAAGTCCGTTCATCTACCACTGCAGTAGCATCCACTCATTTAACCAGGGTTAGAAGTTCCCACTCGCCGGTGGCCTGATCAATTTCTCCTAATGTTTAAGGTATCCTATACAGGCCAATAAGAATTTCATATTTTGTTATTCATGTCATTATTCGGGTTAGTATATATATTATGTTCTAACCCTGTTTGACTGAGGATCTATGTGATTCTGTAGCCGGGTGGAATCGGCAAAGGTTCTGTTTCAGTTCTATGTTAGTATCTTGGACCTACATGACTGACAAGGATGTAGTTATTGTTATTTGCTGCAGGGAACCGCACATGTGCTAGCAAGCAGTTCCAGTGTGACAACGGCCGGTGTATCCCGTCGTCCTGGCAGTGTGACTTTGACAACGACTGCGGGGATGGCTCGGACGAGAAGAAGGAATTCGAGTGTGGTTAGTAGCGCCGACTTCACGGCTATTTTCACATCGCGGTACCGCATGGTATTCATTGCTGGGTGTGATATGAGATGGTCTTACTGGTCTCGGCCAGAAGGGTTACCTCTGTGGCTCACATGGTAGTTTAATAATAATAATAATAATAATAATAATATATCTTTGTTATCCTGGAAGAAAATTTGTTTACATTGCAACATGACATATGTTTTTTCTCTCCTAGCAAAACGTGACTGCCCTATTGGATGGTGGAGATGTGAGAGCAACTATCGATGCGTGCCGAACATCGCTCGATGCGACGGGGACGACGACTGCAGAGATAACTCTGACGAGAAGGAAGAGAACTGTCCGGTGTGCCATCCCACTGGAGACTTCCACTGTAAGAACCGACGCTGTATTCCTAAACGCTGGCTGTGTGACTTTGACAACGACTGCGGCGACAATTCTGATGAAGGCAAGGAAAACTGTGGTGAGTTAGTCAATGATATTAGATGATAACATTTGGGGGAGCCTATTCGTTAAATGCTCTTCCGATCATAATGTTAAAGACTTGTATAGTAGGGCTATGAAAATGTTATGGACGTTCTTAGGCTAAGATGATCATAAAAATAGGCCCCCAGAAATAGTGCTTTTGATATCAAAAGAAAGTTATTCTTCCTTTTTGTATTTGTTGTTTCCATGAATAATTCCTGCTGCGAGACAGTGTCATGGTGTGTACTGTGACTCAGATCGGTGTATAATGTTTTCCCAGAGTCCAAATATCGGAAGTGTTCCGAGTCGGAGTTCCGCTGCGACAACCAGAAGTGTATCCAGGGCAAATGGAAGTGTGACCACGACAACGACTGTGGAGACGGCTCCGACGAACACTCCAGTATCTGCACAGGTATGAGAGATGACATACTGAGGTCTTACGTCGCGCTGTGGGGCAGTCAGAGAGATGTCTCCTGACATACTGAGGTCTTACGTCGCGCTGTGGGGCAGTCCTTATGTTTCCTGACATCAGAATGATTCTTGTCCACCTATTCTCCTCATCGCAAATGGGTGAAAGATTCCTACAGCAATTCCATAATCACTCGCATATTTCACAAATGCATATTTGAGCAATTGTTCTGGATATATACGCTATATATATATATATTATGCATATAATAATAATAATGTGTGTTTGTCCTGGCAGATACCCACGTGTGCAACAAGGACCAGTTCACATGTAGTGACGGCTATTGTACTAGTCGACACACCGTCTGTGACGGCAGGCGAGACTGCAGAGACACCTCGGACGAGGCCAACTGCACATCCAAGTTCCCCAACGGACGCTTCTGTCCTGCCAACAAGTTTGAGTGCAACAATCATGTAAGAAATCTGTTTGAGTGCAACAATCATGTAAGAAATCTCGAACAATCATTGTTAAGGTCACAAATCTAAAGTGTTTTGGAGAGCCTAGCTTCCAGTACCTAGCTGCCATTCTGTGGAACATTGTGTTTGATTTAGTGTAATTAGAAGTTGAACAGATACAAACTTGCTGTAAGACTACAACAGCGTGCATCCATCCATTCCTTTCAGATCTGTGTACCACCTAGCTGGAGATGTGACGGAGACGATGATTGCGGCGACAACTCCGATGAAAATGCTGATGTCTGCAAATCTGTGGACTGTCCGGTGGACTCGCGGTTCCGCTGCGACAACTTCAAGTGTATCCCCAAATGGAGGCTGTGTGACGGTGTGGACAATTGTGGTGACGGGTCAGACGAGCGAGACAAGTCATGTATGTCCACTTTTACGTCAATAGTCAATAGTATATTTATCAAGCATGCCCTGAGATTATGAAACCTTTTTTAGTATTAAATCATGCTTCTCATGGTTTTATTCACAAATCCTCATATATTATTTGAGCTCGACCATAAAATTGTAATAAAGTTTTGTAATATCGGGGCCTGATTTAACATAATAAGAATGTAGTTAATGAATATTATACGCTTAGTGTTTTGTTTACAAATCCCCAAATAAAATTTGAGCTTGAGCATAAAATCTTGGTGCCTAATTTAACATAATAAGGTGGTTAATTAAGGTAATACACTGCTGTATGATATTTTTATTTTTGTACAATTAGACATACTTGAGCATGTTTCTGTGGTTCACTGCAGGTTCAGAGAAGACCTCCACCTGTGAGACCGACCAGTTCAAGTGTAGGAATCTCAACTGTATCGGCCCAGACAAGGTCTGTGACAACGTCAATGATTGTACGGATGCTTCGGACGAAGAAGGCTGCCGTAAGATGTCATATAATATGTATTATAATGGATATTCACCAAGATACTCACCAACAATATCTATGATCTCGGAACACTACTACATGTAACGTGGAGAGTTATGAAATCATTCAAAATTGGCTGATATATTGGTTTTTTCCCCTCCTCTTTTCATCCTGTTTCTTGAACAATATTGACCATATTATTTTATATTTTAATAGTGAATAAAATCATTACCGTATTTCCCTTATATCATGACTCGTCAGTTTAGGGCAGAAGGAAACCTGTAACATCCATAGCACTGAATGTTGCAGTAAACCTATTATTAATTTATCTTATCTAATTTAACTTATTCACCACAGACAACTGAAAATTTATCTTATCTAATTTAACTTATTCACCACAGACAACTGAAAAATGTCTTCAATTTATATAATTCATTCATACCTTTAATTTTCTTGATGATGATTTTTAATTGTGGCATGCCTTCCTCTCTTTGGCAATGCTGTTTTCATGACTTTTTCTTTTTCTTTTCTAGACAAGAACATCGGAGTCCAGGACTGTTCCAGGAACAATGGCGGCTGTGAACACAACTGTACGAATCTTCCTAATGGGGGATTCTATTGCAACTGTAAAAAGGGCTACAAGATCGCGGCCTATGACAGGAAGACTTGTGAAGGTGGGCAAACCAGCAATACTGCCAGTAGTACCAGTTTGGGTCCTTTTTTAATTGGAGATTTACCTTGTTTTGTTTCTTTCAGTCATGAACTAATCATGATTTAGCTTAGTAAGCTTGCCCAATCTACTGGTGTTCATAAAATTCATATAAAATTCATATAAAAAAATTAAAGCAAATTTCAAATGAGTCTGAATACAAGAACAGAACAGCATTTCAAGTACTAATAGAGTGTATATACAATTGGCAGCGGGGTTTACATGAAGACATAACCTTAACCTATTCCATAACGTATTGGCGAAAGGTTTCCGAAACAAGGTTAACAAGTCAATTAAACATATTTTCTTTACTTTAATTGTTCTATTTGATCACAGCTGGTACATGTTCGATGATCTTTGATGGCAGACAGTTATTCTATTTAATTTTTGTCATTTTTTTCTTTGAATGTTCACCATGAAATCATTGCATATGGGCAAAAGAATCCCACTTTGACGTAAAATAATAACTCACTCACTACAATGGCGCCCGACCTGGGATACTACTCAAAATTTGTTAAGGACATATACACAATCTTGTTCCTGTTGCAGAGAGGAACTGACTATATCAGGATGAAATGTGCAAGAATTTGAGACTGTATTCACTGTGTCGTTGTCGCTGTGTTGCAGACATTGACGAGTGCAGCCAGTGGGGAAACAACTGTCCACAGCTGTGTCAGAACGTCAAGGGCACGTACAAGTGTCAGTGTCACGATGGCTTCCTGGACACCAACAGGAAGGGAACGCTGTGCAAGTCAAAAGGTACTCATCCCATATCTGTAATATTTCTGACACCCCTTAGGTGAACGTTCCTTTCGACTGTGCGGTCTTTGACGCAAATGGGTGAAAGATTCCTGCAGCGACGTTAAACTCCATTTTTCACTCACTCACTTTGGATGTGCTGTCTGTACTGAGTTAAAGGAATGGCTCAGGTTCCGGACAGTGTGTGGTTTTGTTGCTTTGATAAAACGATGTGTACCTTATTGGAAAAGCCCCTTATTGTCTATATTGTACAATATGTGCATCTGTATCTTCTACACATGCATAGAGCATTGGAATCACAATCCAGCAACTCTGGTTCAAATCCTGGATTGATACGTTCCTCTGTTACAATGGTCCGTTTGTCACGTATGGGTGAAATATTCCTGCTGTTACATAAAACAATAACTCACTCACTACAATGGTGCCCAACGTGGAATACTACTCAACATTTGCTAGAAATATGTACATGATCTTATCCCTGTTACAGAGAGAAATGCTTTGCTGCTGTTTGGAACTCACTACAATGGTGCCCGACTTGGGTTACTACTCAACATTTGTCAGGAATATATACATGATATTGTTCCTGTTACAGAGAGAAATGCTGTGCTGCTGTTTGCTATGGGCCCCGAGGTCCGACAGTACCGGTCCAACTCCAAGGAGTACACGGACGCCATCGTCTCTGGAGAGCACATCCACACGGTGGACATCGACCCTGTCTGGCGGCTCATGTACTGGACCGACATGTCTACACGTCGCATCAAGCGGGCGGCCATGCCCAAGTCAGCCACAGTGCAGGGACACGCTCAAGACCTGGGGATATCTGGTCTGCAGCAGCCGGAGGGGCTGGCCGTGGACTGGGTGGCCAAGTACGGGACATAATAATAATAATAATAATGAAGGAAATAATAATAATGTGGAATAATAATACTGCAGGAAATAATAATAATAATAATAATGTGGAAAATAATAATAATAATAATGATTAATAATGTGTGACATAATAATAGTAATAATAATAATAACAATATAGCAAATAATAATAATAATTAATAATAATGTGTGACATAACAATAATAATAATAAAAAAATAAAATAAAATAATAATAATTAATAATTATTGGCATGATAATAATAATAATTAATAATGAACATTTATATCAAGCCTATTCAATGCCGTACATATATGCTCATTGCGCTACATAATACAAAGATGAAGAATTTAGGGGAGTTAGGTAGGAAAAGATGTCCCTGCTGACTAAAATCAAAGTGTTATATTTCTGCATGTGATCAGGCAACTTAAGTCACCTTTGGCAGGGAGAGGGTTAAGCTTAGATTTGAAAATGTCTAAAGTACTAATTTATTTATATTAATTTTTCATGTCAATAATTTTTCCAGGAACATTTACTGGACAGACTCTGTGAAGAAGACTGTATCTGTGGCGAAGGCTGATGGCAGATACCAGAGAGTGATCGTCAGGAAAAACCTGCAATACCCAGCGGCAATAGCCGTGAATCCTAGACTAGGGTAAGAACTCCAGCTACTCTAAATACTACTGTAATACTATAGGTCCTCATCACAGCTGACAGGCACTGGGTGAGATAAGGTGAGAGTATTGTTAACCATTGACCATAAATGTGTACTTCATGGCAATTTGTGTTCATTTTGTATTACTGTTGCCACGAAACACAAGTATATATTAACCTTCTCCCTGCTGAATAAAATCAAAGTGTTCTATTTCTTCATGTGATCAGGCAACTTAAGTCGACCAGCAGTGAGAGGGTTAAGAGGCTATCAATGTGGACAACATTAGGACCAGAGATGACGGAATATTTTGAATACGATTTCAAGCTCAAGCTCAAATTTTACATTGGGCTTTGTGAACAAAACTTTGAGTTGAACATGAAATCGAACCCAGAAAAGTTTTGTATTCTCAGGACCAGATTAAACACATGGAAATTCATGTGAATACTTATACTATGAAACAATACAGACAAATATTCTCTACCATGTACTCAACTTCTCACAATCAGGACTCGTCTACCTTGTTCTTACTATGTTTTAAAAGATTCTTACAATCACCCGTTGCGCTCCCTTCAACAGCTACATCTACTGGACAGACATCAGTGGCACCCACCCAAAGATAGAACTGGCCTGGACCAACGGAGCTAAGCGGACGGTACTAGTTTCAACCAGATTGAGCCGTCCGTCTGGCATCACGATCGACTTCTACATGGGAGACCGCGTCTTCTGGTGCGACTCCAAGGAGAACGTGATCGAGTCCATGAAGCCTGATGGCTCCGACAGAGTGGTAGTGGTCAGGAAAAGTAGGTTTCATAAGATTCAGTTTTCATATTTAAATTTAAACGGTAAATATTTTCACAATTTCAGGATGCAAACAATGGATTAATGTTACCTGAGATTTTCCTGATATTCAGTTTTGACATTTGAAATTTAACAGTGAATGTTTTAGCAATTTTAGATTGCAAGCAATGTATTACTATAAATACAGATAGTTATTTTTCTGATGTAATCATGACATGAATTCGCTGTCTGTACAGTGGCATTGCAGTTATCATCCTTGGTCCGTCAATACCTTACTCACAGGTTTACTGCAACATTCACCGCTATGGATGTTGTGGGTTTTCTCCTGCCCTAAACTGACCAGCTTTGATATAAGTGAATAAACTTGAAGGCAGCTCTAAACACCAATTATAAAACAAACAAACAGAAAAATACTCAACATCGCCAGCACAGTATTACTTTGGAGACGTAATTATTTCTGTTGTTTCAGACCTCGTCAATCCAGTGAGTATAGATGTATTCGAGGGCCGACTTTTTGTGGCGTCACAACAGCGCGGACAAGTGGTGGCACTGGACAAGTTTGGTGCACGTGACAACCGTACGATTCAGAGTGGTCTCGTCCTGCCTACCAGCGTCAAGATATTCCACTACAACAGATACGATCTGTCCAGTATGTACACACTAGCAGAATTTCTGCTGGATTCATAATTTCTTTATCATCAACAAAACTAAAGCTGTGAAGCCAGAAATTGTACTATTAATAACTTGGACCCACTCCCAAATAAAGAAGAATGGTATCATGACAAAGAGTGGCAACTCCTGTATATGTATCGCGAGTTGCAACTTTTGGAACGCGATAATCAATTTACGGAACCCGGCCCTGTTCATGATCTCAGCTACTGGTTGAGAGACGGCACAGTAAAGCTATCCTCCTCTGGCTATCCATTTATCAAGATTACCGGTATATACATGTATATATATAAAAATAATTGTGAAAAATAAAGAAATTATATTTTTTTAAATAATAAAGATTATATAATTTGTTTGTATGTTATGTTTTGTCGCATATGGGTGAAGTATTCCTGCTGCAACGTAAAGAACTAATTCATTCATTGTATTTGTCGTCTCCAGTAAAGAATGCGTGCTCCAAGGCTTCCTGTAGTCACCTGTGTCTCCTAGTGCCGGGGGGATTCCGGTGCGCGTGTCCCGACGGCACTGACTTTGCCGATGCCTCCGAGACCATCTGCGACGCAGGTATGTTCGTAACCATTCATATAGATAGTCCAGTTATAAAACTCATGACTCCATGCTACTGCATGCTCAAAGTACTAAACACTACATTATTTACTCCGGTCAGTAGATCACTGTGCGCACCTTTCACCTTCTCAACTCCCTGGGGATCATCCAAATCGAGCAACAATTTCAGGCACTAGGTTAACATTCTCAGTTATATCTCTTCCTACTGGGTACCCATTTTACAGCTGGGTGGACAGGAGTAGTGTGGGTCTAAGCATTTTGCTCAAGAATGCTTCATGTTAGGGATTTCATTGAATATTGTACAATAGCTGGGTTTTTTTCAAGACATCTTCGTTGTTGAAGTATACATAGCCACAATGTGAAGTTCATGATGTATGTATATTTCCAGCTGAAGAGGTTGGTATCCCCATACCTGTTGGCTGCTTGTGTCAGAACAGTGGAGAGTGCATCAAGATAGCAGATAACGGCACATTTGGCTGCGACTGTAGACCAGGTAAGAACGAGACTGAATATTGCAAACAGCCATGAAAGGCAGCAAGTACCATACATGTAAGCTGGCAAGACCCCAGGGCCGGTATTCATAAAGGGGCTTAAGTCCGTTTTTGATGACCAAATATATAGCCAAAACTGACTTAGCCCCTTTTAGATGAATACCGGCCCAGGGGCCGTATTCATAAAAGTCAGTTTTTGAAAACCAAATACATAGCAAAAACTGACTTACGTAAGCCCTTTTTATGAATACTGGCCCAGATGTCTATTAGGGAATGTGTTGAAAAATCCCAGTTGTTTTAACTTGTAATGTTGTCTTTAATTGACAGTGCTATAAGGCGTGTACTAGTTGTAGGTCAAGCTACGGGAGAGGCTTCATATACATTTATTATTGGATTGTTTTTCAGGATTTTATGGGCAGTATTGCGAAAATATCCAACCCCAGCATCTTTTACAAGAAAATACAAGTAAGTGATATTTAATCTTTACCAATTATTACATTAGTTCAGATCAATTTAATTAATTCATGCACAATTCTGATTTTGATAACGTTTCTTCAGTACTGCAATTGTATTAAAATATCTTTTGAACTGCTTTCTGTTCTTTTTGTAGAGATAACGGCCATTGTTGTGCCAATAGTGCTGATCGCTGTGGTGATAGTACTCGTCGTAATAATTCTGCTGTTTGTTCGAAGGAGAGGGTGAGTGTTTACCTTTCACAGAACTTCACGTTCAAACACTTCATTTGTTTCATATCTGAACTAAGATAGGCACCCAAAAAAGAAAATCAATATTATACCATATTAGATTTCTGGTATATTTCTTCTACAGATATGGTTTTAACTTCAAGAAAATAACATCCAAATCATCCAGCGATCCAGAAAATAGTACGCCTCACGGTGTGGTGTCATATCATGATGGCAAGCTGGGAATGCCTGGAATTACGTACGACCTGCCTGGAGCCACGGGTCTAGCTGGGGTAAGTGCTGCAACGTCCAGAGCTTCACAGATATGTCTCATTGGTGTTGGTCAGTGTTCGAAATTTGAAAATAATACGGGTATCCTTCTCCAGAGGCCCAATGTTAATCAGTAATTTGCAGAGGGTCCCATAGATACCTTTAACATTGTAGATTTTCAAATGACCCCCGGGGGGGGGGGGGGGGGGGGGGGGGGGGGGGGGGGGGGGGGGGGGGGGGGGGGGGGGGGGGGGGGGGGGGGGG
>JAVCKZ010049859.1:0-18119 GCA_034780755.1 Lepetodrilus elevatus
TCTCTCTCTCTCTCTCTCTCTCTCTCTCTCTCTCTCTCTCTCTCTCTCTCTCTCTCTCTCTCTCTCTCTATCATATTCCTAAGAAACTCCTTGCAAAGATTAAATGGCGTCCACAATCCATTGCTTAACTACTAACTACGCTTTTGCTACATGTACCTCGTGGGTTTCACTATATACAGTAATATTTGATAACCAAATCTACTCACGACATACGGTACTAGGAATAAAAGGCTTACCGTTTTCTGCAGGTCGTTCAAGTTGGTTTCGTATATCAGTTCCATTTGCTCCACCATAATGTCCCAACATTTGCTCGACAAGGCGACCATTGCACCGAAATAAAACGTTCTGCCAAATAGTTTCATCCTGCTTGGTTTCCTCACAACACGACCATTAGAAGTACTATTTGAGCCATTTTTGTTCCATATTGGCACCGATTCTGCAGCTTTTCTATCAAAATACTTAAACATGTAGAATAGGATACCAACACACAGGGCAATACCACTGATTATATCGCTGAATGTATCCACGTAATAACCCAGGGTTTTCCTATGAGAATGGTATCCTGTTTCTCCTGCCCGTCGTCTGAACACAACTCCATCCAGCCCGTCCAACCATACCTTGATTTCATACATCAACAAACCGATTCTTCTGTTTCGCAAACTCTCTGAAGTCACCACTTTCCCGGCTACGAGGCCGAGTACCAGATGGAAGTAGCTAATTACGTTTGGAGTAATGAAGAAAAATATGTTCGTAAAATTCGTCATGTCCACGAAAAGTTCTGCCGTCGGCTTGATGAAGTACTGATTTGCGTCGTCAATCATGATAAGTTTCATCGTCAGTGGATGAAAGGGAGAGTATGGCGATGCCTTGACTGGGTCTGGCACTGCCAACGATGCATTCTGAAGTGCCGAGTACAACACGACGTCCATGCTGACCACGAACAGGACGACACTTGCTGCCACGCAGATCACAACGATCTTTTCCTCCCGGAATACTTGGAAGTAACAAAACGGCAGCATTGTGTTTACTATTTGGCGCTCAGGGATTTCTGCGAACAGGAAACACAACTGTAGTATACATAGTAGCAATGGTTCAGTTAAATAGCTCGACCGCTTAAAAATTATAAAGCTTTGCAAAATTCCTCCCAAAATTCTGCCTCTATTACCGCAAGCCGTGATATACTAGTAAATGAACGAATCTTGAAAGCGGTTTTACAGCCGGTACACATACACACACACACACACATTTAGTTAATAATTGATTATTTAGTTTGATGATATACATGTTGTTGGTGAACACCATTCTGAATGTACATTTTATGCGCGAATTACCTCCCAATGTCCCATAATCCTTTTTGTTCACAATAAAATTGCAACCCATGTGGCAACAGGGGATTGTCCTTGGCAACATTTCAAATAGTTTTTATACATGTATTTTCATGTTCCCATATGTCGTGGCAAACATAAACTACAGTATTAAACAAACTATATATACACAGATTATCTTGCCATTTTAACAATATGGAGGGGGAAAAAGATGACCCCATCAAGCTTCCATACTCGTTGGTATATTTCGTTATGGACAGTCGGGCACTTGAGTTGTAGTTCATTTCATTATTATTATATATAGTTAAACATTAAAGTTTTTAATATAGATCTATATCTAGCTTACTGCTGAACATATTGCCGTAAAACAGAAGTAAAGTGGTGACAACTGACAAGTATCGATAGTCTCACCTAAGTTCGTGTTGTATCCTGCATGGCGTTATAGCCAAGTGCGGGCTCGTAAAGGTGGTACCAAGTTACCAACGGTCAGATTTGATAAGTAACAACAAGCGAACCACACTGTACTTACGTTAATCTTATTATGACGATATATTGCAGGAATAGATTTATTAATCTTAATCATCGACACGTGTTGGACTTTTCAGCGATGTTATGACATGAGACCATATTACGCAGTGCATGTTGATACGCATTTTGGATGAAAAATCTTCAAAGAATATCTCCTTTCGGTTAGATATCTAATGCAAGTGCTATAATATATTTATATCAAGTTTGTTGAGTAGGATTTAGTGTCAATATTCCAAGAACATTACTGTTTATTTTGCTAAGGACTATTTTCTTGGCACAAACATGTTAACACTTCAGAGTTATTCCCCTTTATTAATGACTAACCGGAGCGAAGCAAATTTGCACCCCGTAAAATATTCCACCTGTAGCCTACACAATAATCGTAAAGCGTCACCTTTGAACGGAGCTAAGCAAAGTTGCACACTAATAGTAAATCGTCTACTGAGTATACTATATTCTACCGTTTTATTTTATTATATTTCACAAAGATGTGTAGCCTATCATTAATCATTACTATTATTAGTAAGCACAAATATATGAAATATTCTAGTACTAAGATAGTCCTACAACATTAAAGCATTAAATCTCTCACGGTGACGGATATTTTACCAGTTTTAACTAACCACTGTTCTCAAAATTGTAAGATAACGGTGTACGTTTCATGCAATGTTCTATACTATGCGTGGGTAGGCCTATACATACATTCATGTGGCGATTACACGGCTGATATATGACTTCAACTTAAACGTAACTTTCAATGATGTAGGCTAGCTGGAGATCTTGGCGTCTTGCTGGAGTGTATGGTAGCCATCGCAGGCGCTCTATGTCGGTAACAAGACCAAATGTCAGTGCAAGGACCAACGGTGTTCGTACAACGAGTCTTATCAACCGTAGACACTGTTCACGTGGCCTATGACTTGAAATAAACAATTTTCAACAACACTTTTCACAAAATTCAAAACAAAAGACGGGATATCATCCCTTTAACGTAAGTTTGTTTATTAGAATTAACCAGTCATTATGCAATATGTTCTCTTTCACACCGATATACAAAACGCAAAATAGCAAAAACGATACTTGGTGGTGGTACATAATATTACATGTATATAGGCTGATGCATGGCAACTGCATTATCATTATCATATGCCATTTGGAGTATCGCCTAAATCGAATCCCCATAACACGAACACTGCATGGCAATACTGGACACTGGCATTATGGAACATTTTGTCCAATTTCATGCTCAACTTAAGACTTTTTCTATAGGAATTTGTGAACAAAGCTTTGAGTTAAGCATGAAATCGTATAAACAAATATTTTCGTAACCTCAGGCCTACCAAATAAATAACGCAGATGCAAGCAAATGTGACGCACGTGTACACGATATTAGATGGATCTGCACATGAACATTTACAATCTGGACATCAGTTGTAATTTAACTAATTATGAAGACTACTTGCATTCATGACTTTTTTATAGACGAGATGCAGGCATACTCAAAAAGTGGGTCTCCCCGCATTAAAATACATGCGTAGTACGAGTTCCGGAAACCTGAAGGAAGCAGTTGAGATCGTTTTACACAGTCATGGCTACCATCGTTCTGTGGAACGCGAACACTGGTCCACGTTATCATATTCACTTTCAAAAGCTACGTGTCTAAACCAACAAGTAATGCCAACTCCGCTCAGTGAATAAACCATATAAGTAAAAATAATAATAATAAATGTAAGGAGACGCCTGAAACCATGTGCCAAAATTTTAAAAAATAATAATTTTACACTATTTTCTTTCGGGCATAGATCTATATATTGTGTGTGTAAGTGAGGTTAGGGTTAGTTTTGAATAGATCAATTTGAGGGTACAAAAGTGAGAGTGCGTACTTTGAGGTGGTGGGGAAGGGGTTCATTTTGCAAACAATAGTCCTTGCCCCCAATTCCACAGAACAATCGTAGTGCTACGTGGGTCGTAACTCCTTAGCAGCTCACTATTAACGTACAGAGATGTAGTTTAGTTAATCCGTGGTTTAAGGGTTAGGTTTTGTGCATACCGACACCAGTATAACTCATCCTTAAACCTAGTTTAGCCTAAACTGTAGTTGAACTTCGTTTGTGCATACGGAACCAGGAGATAAAGACTCGTAGCGCTACGATTGTTCTGTGGAAGGGGCCCCACATTGCTAATAATAATAATAATAATAATAATAATAATAATAATAAAAATAACAAAACATTGGCCACCTGAGTGTATCACTGCGCGGCTAGTGTCATGACATGGGTGAGTGTGATTACATACACGTATAGTCTAGTTCGCTGAGAAGCTAACATACTCAAAGAGTCCTTGTTAAAGACTTAAAATTTTCCCTAGATTTTCTCAAAATATATTTTACATTTTAAGAAAGTTGCATTTACAACAATAGACTGTTTAATGTTATAGAGGCAACTTATCTCAAAATGTAATAGAAAATACTTTAAAGGCGTAACATTATATTATCTCAAAATGTAAAAGAAATTACCTTAAAGGCAAATAATCACGGTTTGTTGACCATGAACTATGTCAATAAACAGTGATTGTATGCCTTTAAAACATACACATAATATATTGTTTACATACCATAGTACATGTATTGGGTTCTCGGAATAGCAGGCAGGTCTTAAGTCTCAAAATACTTTACATCGTACAACTTGAATGATAGCTTGGCTCAGAAGGAAGACTATAGCACACATTTATATTTATAATGTAGGCCTATACTTATATCACACAAGGCAAGACAATAAGGCAGAATACGGCAAGAACAAAGGAAATAGAATTCGATAATATTTAGATTAATATTTAGACTAATTCGGTTTACATACATGCATATATAGTTCAACCACTTGGCATACGAATCATCCGATTTGTAATCTACTGCCAAAAATAAATTTGAAATCAATTTATACGTAAGTTAAAATGTTCATGCACCCCATCTTTGAACCAAATATAGATGGCCGTTGCTTTAAACTATTTTGGTCAACTTTCGAACCAATCAGCATTGTTGTTTCATTTCAATAATTAACATTTTTGTTTAAAAGAACGAAGCATTTCCTCCAATGTCATTGACATGGATACCAGATTAAAGTGTTCTCCTTTTAATAATTTGTAGTATTTTTGAATAAAATACATATTCTCCGAACTTTTAAACGTACACATTTATCATGGTTCACGTTCCACAAAACGATCTCAGCAGTACGAGAGTGTCAACTCTTGGGTATCGTTTCTCGAAGCTCTCCTGTCCACTATAGTCTACGAGAGCTTAGCCCCCTCAGTACATGATCCCCGTGTATTAGAGATCGCTACGAGAGTCCTTATGGTCTCGTAGTTATGAGAGCTTCGAGAAACCATGCCCTGGGGCCTGTTCAGGAGGGCGAGTTGACGCGACTTCACGCGTGACGTCACATATGAAGGATGAATGTTTCCAAGGCGATTTCACGCGTGTACTCGCATAAACTCGACCTCCTGAACAGGCCTCTGTACTGCAGCAAAAATTAGGATATACAGAGTTATCTCCCTTGTATTAGTACCGTCCTAACCAGGTTTCTTTCCTCTGTAGAGAGAAGACGTGGCAGGCCCGTCTCCACGACGCTGTGTTGTCTGTTGCCGTGTACGTTGATGAGGAGAATTGTTACAGAGTGTTCGCTGGGCTAGCTGATGGGACGGTGGCTGTGCTAGAGGTACGTATCTACTGACCAGTGACCCGCAGCGACGTTAAACTCCATATTCACTCACTCACTCACTACTGACCAGCAACGTACTGTGAAGTAGTAGGGTTATGCTCATTGGTCAAAATGTAAATAAATCTAATGTTAATTTTGGTATCGTCAAATATTACTAAAAATACAAATATAATAATAATAAATATAATACTGTAAAAATAATAAGAATCTTGAAAGTAGCTCTAAACCTCAATTAAAAATATAATAAAATCATAATAAAAATAAAAGTATAAATAATATAATAATAATAATAATAATAATAATAATAATAATAATAATAATAATATAATAATAATATAAATGTGTGTATAATAATATAATAATAGTATAAATGTGTGCATTTACTACTACTACTACTACTACTACTACTACTACTACTACTACTAATTAATAATAATAGTAATAAAATAAATGGGTGCATTTATTTTGCTCCAAATTCATTCTTGAAAACACGCTCATAGCACCACATTATTACCCAGTCAATGTGCTCTCAATTTCCTGTGCTTCCATTTCAGAATGTGACGAATGAAATCCCGACATACGATGTGTTGTACATCCCTATTGGCCAATCTCCGGTCATGTGTGTCCAGCTGGTAGAGAATCAACTCTGGTGTGCGTGCGGAAACAAGGTCTACATCATCCACGCAAAGTATGGAGGCCATAACTCAGTCATAATTGTCGTAGATTCCTTTCTTGAAAATAGCCACTTGTAAAGAATTTGAAACATGGATGAAAGATTCCCGCTGTGACGTAAAACAATAATTCACTCACTTGCAAAGACACATATCAGAAGAGAACATAAAATCTGTAATATGCATATTTCAAAGAAGTTTATCAGCACATAAAATCTCTGTTGAGGGTTATTTCTCCGAGTGGTGAAACTGATATTTCTGCACTTTCTTCTCCCAGCACTCTGGACACCATGGACAATTTCACGGTGTCCTCCAACCCGTACGACCACATCCTGTCCCTGAAGCCAGGACGCCCCGGGGTCTGGATCTCAATCCGGGGGTCCTCCATCCTGGAGCTGTGGGACCCCCAGACACTGTCCTGCAAGATGCTGTATGACACCCGGGCCGGCAAATACCCCAACCTCCGCAAGGTGAGCGCAGACATGTGGTCTCTCCCAGTCACAGCCTTGTTGTTTGTGTATTCATTTAGACTGACATGAATTATGGAATCTAAAAAGCAGTCCTAAACTGCTCTCAACCAACCAACTACCGGTATTTGGAACTTATAATTATGTCAACACATTTGGCTTTTGATAAAATTTCATGTTAATAATAATAATAATAATGCATATTTATAATGCACATGTAATGCCTTATCGAATACTTATCACAGATGAATTCGATTCTAATTCCAGGAGGATGACAGCTACTTCAACCGTGCGAGAATCACGGCCATCTTGCCCCAGGACAATGCGGTCTGGATCGGGACCGGGGAGGGGAACCTCATCATCTACGACGTCATGGAGCACATTGCATCACAGACTCCCTCGGAGATTTCCTTCTCCGACAACAACGTGACCGAGAGCGTGTACCTGACTCGGATGAAGGAAGGCCCGGAGGCGTACGATCCCGTGCGAGCCGTGGAGGAGAAGGTCAGAGAGCTCTACTACAGGAACCTCAACAGCTCCGACCTTGT
This sequence comes from Lepetodrilus elevatus, assembly GCA_034780755.1. Classification (NCBI taxonomy): domain Eukaryota; kingdom Metazoa; phylum Mollusca; class Gastropoda; order Lepetellida; family Lepetodrilidae; genus Lepetodrilus; species Lepetodrilus elevatus. The sequence continues at coordinate 7,250 of JAVCKZ010049859.1, forward strand.
GCCGAGAACCTTCGACAGCAGAGGCTCCAGAAGCCGATCAGGGTCACAATTCACGTTCGGACCTCAATCGGCTATGAATTCCGAGGTCGTTGGTACGTCTGACCTTCAAAAGGTCAGCATGGAGTCCTCGAGTCCGGAGAATCCCAGCACTCCAAGAGCTGTGAACTCTGCGGACACGTCTTCGCATTTCTGGTTCGAGAGTTGTAGCAAGAACTTGACGAACAATCAGATGCCGATCGAGGACCAGAACAGTCTGTTCTCAAATGGTGATGACACTCCTGCCTCCAAAGAAGAAGACGTGGAGAAGGAGCATACACAGAAGAGGAAGATGCTGATGAGAGCAAACTCCATTGTCTCCGAATCGGACTCTGTTTTGTCCAATGGCAATGCCTCTGCTGAAGGCGACCGGTCGGAGGGCACATCTGGGACTCCAGTGTGCAATGGAACTGGGAATCCAGATCTCAAGGGAGGCGAGAACATTTGCGAGGTTTCCGAGATCCACAATCCTACTGGGAAAATTGCTGCTGATTTGAAGGGTGAAGGAGGTGAGCAGTTGTCCGCGGACATTCACAGCGAGTCCACCGACCGCACATTGAACAGTGACGACTCCTTCTCGCCAGAAATGGTGACACCAAGACAAAGGAAATTTGCGGACATGAAATCTTTAAGTGCAGATTCCGGGATCAAAGTGAGTTCTGAAGAAACTGTGTCGCCCGGTACTGATCCTGACAAAGTTTCCAACAATGTGATTGTTGAAAATTCAATAAGTGCTTCCAAAACTGATACCCTACAGGTCAACGGACATGGTGTGGACAGCGACCTGTCCAGTGACCAGTGCTCGTACAAGGACACACATTCCACTGTTGGAGTCGCAGAACACAGTGAACATAGCCGTGAAATGAGTCCAACTCAAACTGAAACAAGCTATAATAGTGCAAAAGACACAGATCCTGAATACGTTAGTGCCAAGGAAATTGAAACAGACAATACTAATTCTGAATCTCATAACTGCAATGAAACATTTAAGAGACTCCGAAGGTTCTCTGGCCAGAACCAGAAAACCAATGGGAAGGGTCTGCAGGATTCAGACGATGACGTGTTTTTCTACGCAGGAAGTAGGAAGTTCAAGAAAGCCTCGAGTCTGGAGAACGTCCTGGCAGCCGTGGACGATGCCTTCGACACGAGTTCAGACGCTCCTAGCAGTCCTCAGGGCTTCTCCCGAGGCAGAGTGGGGTCCGACTCCAGCTACATGGAGACGGTGAAGCCACGCAGCCAGGAGACCCAGTACAGGATAGACTTCACCGGAATCCACGTGGACACCGACTGCTCGGACCTCGACTCGGTTTCCCAAGGACGTCAAAGTCACAGACCGTCCATCGACTCCCAACAGTTTTCCGGTCAGTGCATCAATGGCCTAGAAGCCTTCGATCCAGCAAACTTCATTTTCCCAGACGATTTCTCGCTGGAGCAGAAAATGGCCAAGTTTCTGGAGACTCCTTCTTTTGGAACTTCACAGAGCTCGCAGCTTTCGAGTCAAGAAAACGTGTCGACGCCGTCGCGGGACCACACTTCTGGCACAGATCAGAGGAGGGGTGTCCTACTTCGAGGCGACTCGGTGCAAAGTGACGTTTCCAGGGGAACCAGCAGCATCTCCTTGGCAACAACAATGGCGGAGTCTCTGTACTCGGCTGACCTCTATGTGCAGGCCAAGGTCAAGATCTCCGACAAGCCGGTCAAGTGTCTCGTACATCTCAAGTAAGTACAGGACGTCGATTACATCATTATACGACGACATTTGAATGTCAACTGGACTGGCTAAAGTTTTTAATTGTAACATGTCCATTACGAGATCTACTAAGATATTTACAGAAAAAAAAGTATACAATAGTCAGTTGTAAGTGTGATTCTTTAACAAGGGCCTGCTCCTTTCTAGCTGTAATTTCTGTAATTTCTGTCCGACGCATGCGCAGTTACAATGTGCGGTGTTGACAGAAAGTACAGAAATTACAGCTAGAAAGGAGTAGGCCCCAAGATAAATCATGACATCTAACAATATGTGAATACTGTTGTAAATGAGTCAGGATTGGAGTTATCGTCTTTAACATGTACAACTTGTAACATGTAGATATTGTAAGTACCTTGCATGTAGTAAGTGTCCATGTTCATGCTGTTGCAGAGGAAGTGAGGAGCCGATGATTCTCAGTCTGTCAGGATCCTTTGGCGACGATGAAGCAGTCCTCAAGTGGAAGAAAGCTCCTAATGAGGTACGCAATGTTCCTTCAGGTGATCTTCACAATCATAATAATCCAAGTCAAGATTGTGTTATCGGTAGCTGAAAAATTGCTGCTAGTTGCAATAAATAATTATTTATTTATTAATTCAGAGTCAAATTATATGGACCAAGTGCAAATAAGTTACAGCCAAATTTAGTTTATTTAAATAAGTTAAGATTGTGTCATCGGTAGTTGAAAAATTGCTACAAGTGGTCATACATTCTCATTTATTTTGTAATTCAAAGTCAAATTATATGGATCGTGTCCCAATTTGCAATTTGCAATTTGTCCAAAACTTACATGTTTTTCCCTGTTGTAATAGCAAATCTGGACGAACGACCCAATCCTGGAGTTCTGTGTGGATGTGCATACAGCCAAGCTGCCGCTACACATGAGGAACAGGATGTCAAGCACTTCCTCCTTGGCCAGCAACAAGAGTGGCAAGAGCTACGGCTCCGCCAAACGCCTGTCCATCTGCAGCGACTAGTGCCCGACCTTCTGCAGCGACTAGTGCCCGACCATCTGCAGTGACTAGTGCCCGACCATCTGCTGTGACTAGTGCCAGACCATCTGCAGCGACTAGTGCCAGACCATCTGCTGTGACTAATGCCAGACCATCTGCTGTGACTAGCGCCAGACTATCTGCTGTGACTAATGCCAGACCATCTGTTGTGACTAGCATGTCCATCTGCAGCAACTATAGTGCCAGACCATCTGCAGCGACTAGTGCCAGACCATCTGCTGTGACTAGTGCCAGACCATCTGCTGTGACTAGCCTGTCCATCTGCAGCAACTATAGTACCAGGCCATCTGCAGTGGCTAGTGCCAGACCACCTGCATTGAAACATCTAGCATGTCCATCTGCAATGATTAGTGCCAGACTATCTGCTGTGACAAGCATGACCATCTGCAGTGACTAGTGCCAGACCATCTGCAGTGACTAGCCTCTGTTCTGGTTTGACCATCTGCAACTACAAGAGTTGCTCAGCAGCAATGACTACTGTAGCTGTGGCTGGCCTTTGCCCATCTGCAGTGACTAGTGTTGTCCTTCTACATGATCTAGCAGCTGTCCATTAGCTGTGACTAACCGTCTAGACCTACAGGTTCTGCAGACTTGGTGGAAATGCTGACCAGTACTGATACTGTGGAAGCTTCTCTCCTAGAAGACCAAGACTCAACGCCTGTGATGCAAATGGCTGTCCAGTGTCCAAAGGATAAAATATACTTTTCAATCTCCAATGGCTGACATCAATAAGACCTTTCAATTTTTTAATAAACGTTCTGGTGAAAAGGCTTATTATATGAAGAGAATATATTTACGCAAAATGTCCATTGGTACTGAAGCAATGCTAGGACATCTGGAAGCCATTTTGTAACGGATTTGTTCTTTCTTTGTACCTGTTTTGAGTGCTTCAGATGTTGTTCCTGTTATAACCAGGCTACCCTGTGATAGTAGTGTAAATGGTGACAGTGATACGAGGAAATGATGACACATGATGACGTCAGCTGGGTCGTGTCACCTCTGTATCGTTGGATCTAGATGATGAACTTTGAACTTTGGGGACAGGAATATTTATTTATATAATACTGCTGACCACTATACAGTAACCATGGTAACAGATAAATTAATATATTTTTTTCTTCTTCACACGATTCCAGAAATGACCTGTGATGTGCAATGAACAATATATGGGACATTGATTGAATAGTTTTGCAATTTCAACATATTCTCTGTAAATGACATTCCTGTAGTTTTGTGTCGTACGAGATGAACGCTGTACATTGTAGATGTTGGAACAGACCTGAGAAAGATGGATGTGATGACTGAGAAAGATACTGACTACACTGACGAGGTTGAGCAAAACAACTGAATCTCATTTATACAGAGAACTGTGGACACGAACAAATTGTTGGAAAACATTTTTCTCTTTGATTTTTTTTTAATGATTTCCCTTTTCATTGAAGATCTCCTTGAAATGATATGTTGTATAACATTTTAATAGAATCTAATGATTTATATAAGAGAAATATTCTCAGTTAATTTCCTTATGAGAAAGTTATGCAGAATAGTTTTATGTTATTTTTTTTGTACATGAACCGAAAGTGATCCATACATGTACAGAAAATATATTTGTATAGCTAAGTACAATCTCTATTATATACACCAAAGATCTGTACTACATGCCGGCCATGTGATGTTATGTTAGTGTGAGAACACGTAACTTTTTTATTTGAGCAAATAAAAATTTTTTTTACTTAATAACACATAGGAAAGAAATTTCAAAAATAGTTTGGTTTACTTAAACCTTAATATATGAAAAATATGGCAAAAATAATTATTTGTACATGTAACTAGTGAAGTATGTTGAACATTGTACAGATTCACTTCATTATCTAGTATAATTTTATTAATAATAATAATTTGTAACATTATAACTAAATTCGAATTTTGCAATTGGACATAATTTACTTTTATGCATATATTAATAATTGTCACAATTATAACACACAGACTACCTTTAATAATTACAACACTGCATAATTAACAGTTCCTTTAAAGCAATGTACTAATAATGCATAACTTTGTGATAATTGTAGAAAACTGAATGGAACGATACACTGCGAGATTGATGGATGGATATTTGTGATATAAGAATGTCTTTCTACAGTTACAACGGGTATGGGGGTAGGAATATTGTATTTTGTATTTGTTTTTCCTATTATAATATATATATATATCTATCTACATGCCATAATGTTTCTTATGTATTTTTTATATACTGTATCAGTGGGCATTCGTGTTTTAAGATACCGTAGCGTAGTATAAATTCTGTAATTTGTTAAGAAAATATTAATATTACTAAAACAAATTATATCACGCAAATGAAAATATATTGTCCATTAGCTTGATTTATAACAATCTCAACTCTATAATAATATCGCCAGTTATAAATAACGTTCATTAAAATATGTATTTTATATTCATAATCTAAACCTGTTAAACATTTTTTGTTTGTATACACTGTAATATATGAGGGTATCTGACTTATTTTGGGGATATACTTATTTGTATACATTATACAGGTGCATGTGCATTATCTGTGCATAGATAATCATTGTAATATTTCTAGTTTTATATTATACACTGTCATCTGTCTCTAGGATACCAAACATTGTTGAACATTGTTGATTATATTGGTCATGCTGGTTATGGAGTTATTGTATATATGTATATACACATATTAATTATGACCCTGTATATAATGCATTGAAATATGGGCGAATTGTACAACATACATTTTGTATTTCAAGACAAATTATTTCAGATTAATGCCGACACGATTAAAGAAAAAAATGACGCACGAGAAAAAAGTTGTATTCATATTGACTTTTAGAGGTAAATTTGTAAATATGTATGCTAAAATGTGTGTATGAATATTGTATTCAAATTATTAAGGCAATTAATATGGAATAATTTGTCTTGCTGTAATACAATCTAATTATTGAGTTTGTTATATCATGAATTCTTTATCAAGAGGCCACACAACTGTTGAAATAATGTCTTTCATTGTTAAAACTCATGTGCATCGTAACATGACAGTTCTATTTTCATCTTCAGTTAACCCGAGTCATCTAGTCATCTGTAATAAAACATTACACAAATACGTCACTGTTCAGCTGTGTTATTGGTGAAAATACTTCACTGTTCAGCCGTGTTATTGGTGAAAATACTTCACTGTTCAGCCGTGTTATTGGTGAAAATACTTCACTGTTCAGCCATGTTATTGGTGAAAATACTTCACTGTTCAGCCGTGTTATTGGTGAAAATACTTCTACACCAGGGCCGGTATTCATAAAGGGGCTTAAGAATTTGGACTTAAGCCTTTTTTTATGCCTAAGACTTAAGTCATAGTCCTAAAAAAGGCTTAAGTCCAAATTCTGACTAAGTCACAAAAATGACATACCCCCTAGACAGGAGGCTTAAGTCCTTTTCATCAGCACATGTCTGCCGCAAATCTTAGACGATATTTTCGCCTCAGACGTTCGCTAGACGACTACACCTTGTTAAAGATCGCACATATTACCGGAAATTACAGAACACAGGGACTACCTTTTTAGTTGAGCCTTTTTATGATTGAAGACTTAAGTCTGTGGCTCAGCTAAGTCTAAATTTTCAGACTTAAGTCCAAAACTTAAGGCCCTTTATGAATACCGGCCCAGGACAGTAACGGTTAAGCCCTGTGTACACTGGACTCATTTTCCCAAAATGTTTCCAACATTTGTTGTTACAAGACCATGTTGGAAAAATGTTGGTAGTGTATTCTCTACCTCGTCTTTGTTAATCTTTGCATAACTGGAGCAGTTCATTGTCATAGAGGTGGTTACTCAGCCTTCCTGTTACCAGTAGTCAAACTGGGAAGTAGTCATATTATGGGAGTGAACCAAACCAGTGTTGTCTCAAACCAGTGATGTCTCAACATACGTGTGCATTGTGCAACAATCCTGCGTAATAAAATAGTTCTTCAAGACGGTTCACTCCCACTGCATCCACAAAAGACAAAACAATTGCACACACATAATTATGTTTTTATTGCAGACACAGCACATTCTACATATTCCTACTCCTGACAGTGTCTACCCACTCCACTCCTAACGCTATGTACGTATATCAGTGAATTTAGATGGAAAAAAACCCAAATTGTGTGTGTGCGGAAAATCACGAAATATAATTATGTAAATTGATAATGTGTTTACCTCATTTGTAAATAGTGATACTTTTCAAATTACAGAAACAAACAATATTTACAGCCTTACAACTGCTTGGAATATATATTCCCCCGTAACATTTTGTAACTGTTGCAATTTTTATAAACCATTAACTTAGTTATATTTAATTTAATGTAATTATAATCAGTACATCTTTATACTACCTTCCATACATCCTTAACATTTGTCACTCTTGGCAAGCTAGGAATGGAGCCCAACCAATCCAATAACAGTGTAAATAGGCATCGTTCCCGGAACTCCAAGTCCTGTAGACTTTGTTGTTACAAGACGTAATTACCGCTTGTAAATAATGTTCATATTCAACTTTCCATTAGTTAATCATGCGCTATATTTTACAATGGGCATTTTACTGGTAAAGATTAATCACCTATAAGATTATTTGACAATTCATTATGACGTCACAACAATAAACCAGCAAGAACTATTTTATACAAGCTTCAGCCATGACAAGTTCCAAATATGTTTACTGGGACAGCGATTTCTGCATGAGGTATAATGTATATTCTAAATTTCAAATGTGAACTAGCCCCCAGACAAGGATAGTGTCCCTTTCATTTAATTCACCGATATAGAAGTGGATCGGCACTGTGGGGAGCATGATAAGTTGAGAGTGGACCGCGCCAGTTTATTCAATGGAACCGCTTTGCCGCAGCTCAACACGTCATCAGGCGAGATTCACCAACAGTCCAATATATAGAGACACGACAAGCATTGGGGATAATATTACTAGAAAGACATGACACCGTGTTTCAGTCTGCTTACGAATACGTCCAAAACTAAACGAAATGGATAATGCTGTGAGTCATGGCTTCAAATGGCACATACTTTAAACGTTAGTGGTGTCTTAATTTTAAATTTTTGCTTTCATTTTAGTTTAGTGACTGTGTGTGTATTACGTTGTAGATACTATTATGTTACTGACAGAATGGAAGGTCTTTCATGTTAAATATTCAGCCAATGGAGAAAGACGATGCAAACAGAAGTGGGTCATGGGCGTCGAGAGACAGTCGGTACGAGTGGTTCATGGTCACGTGAGTTTTCTTTTCTAAGCAAACAGACTGGCGCCGATGGACATCAAGATGGCCGCAAGTGCAAAGGTCATCGTACTTCCGGTTGAACCTTGAATGTAAATAGGAAAGATATGTCATGTATGTTTTCCATCAATATTCAATGTGTACAACAGCACAGCCAAAACACATCGTCTGTTGTCATTCATTCATATAATGCTAAAGACCAACTAATTAATTATTATGTATATGTTATCAACCGGAAATTCTCGAGCGAGCTTTTGCTTAACGTAACATATTGGTGTTATGTTTCCATTGCTCTCATCAAATGTGTATACACATCGAGCCCCGAGGTTACGAAACCTTTCTGAGTACGATTTCATACTCAATTCAGAGGTTTGTTCATAAAGGTCATGTACATTCTGAGCTTGAGCATGAAATCGTGCTCAGAAAGTTTCATAAGCTCAGGGCTTACTAATGAGTCTGATGAGTAGGACACACTATGCACACACACTCATAATATAATTGTATCGATATCATTAAGAGACCAAAAGTAGGACTACTCACACGCCAGGGGGGCCTTTAAGTCGGCGATTTTGTCCTTGATGGATTTCTTCGTACTTCCGGTTACACATCCGACGTCAGTGTCTGATGAAATAGCAGCCAGGCAGGTGTCTAAATTGGTGAACGCACTGGAAAGGAATATTCGTATGCTTTCATATATCGTATTGTCACCATTTGTTATGAAATAGCGTATTTAGCATTCGCATCATCTAGTGTATTTTTAGGATTGGTATTATATAGCATTTCTACCTTTAGTATTCGTATAACATAGAGTGCATTTAGCATTCGTAGCATACGGTATATATTTAGCATTCGTATCAATAACGTATTTAGCATTGGTATACTAGCTTGTATTTAGATAATACACATGATAATACATTAAATATATCGTATTGTCACAATGTTTTATGAAATAGCGTATTTAGCATTCGCATCATCTAGCGTATTTTTAGGATTGGTAGTATATAGCATTTATACCTTTGGCATTCGTATTACATAGAGTGCATTTAGCATTCGTAGCATACAGTATATATTTAGCATTCGTATCAATAACGTATTTAGCATTGGTATAGTAGCTTATATTTAGATAATACACATGAGAATACATTAAATAGCTATGGGGCCAGATTCAATATCAGACTTTAATTGATACATTTATTAAAGTCTCCTAATAATAGTATTTATTGTATATCTTAAAGTTTCTAGTTTTGAATGTGTGCAGTGGTGGTTATGTCATTGCTATATGCGGTGAACTCACGTGCACTTGTTAGCGTTCGTTGTAAGATCCATTTCGGCGAATTTCTTTTGACAAGTGCATGTTGCGGTGAATCCTTTAGAAGGAAAATACATACATTATGTATGTACCTTTACAAAGCTTTCATCGCGTATTTGTGGATGTAGAAGAAGCATTAGGTAACTCATATTTTCACTATTCTCTTGTTAAAATGTAAGACATTTAAGACTGATTTAAATGCATAATATCACAGATTAAGTTGTCGTTTTTGACCGAATTGTACATGCTCTTATAGGATACATATATCGTCTCTGTACCTCAACATATATTTTTACCGCTGTAGGATAGGCAAAATGCCATTGCAGTTTCCACTTCAGGTATAACCCGAATAAATACCGTAAAACCTCACATCTCATCTACTTTCCTGACTAAGGGAGATAACTCTACTCATTGAACACGGTCAAAGTAATCGTTCACGACTACTGGCACCATTATGGGCGAGTCATGGCTAATTAATAAATAGTAATACATATTAAATTATATAGGTCAACCATCTGTGATAGTAAGTATTTAATGGTGGCATCGGAATAACATAAACCATGGACAGCGACTTTGGTGGCAGTATAACAACATAGATAATAGACAGTGACTTTGGTGACATGCATACCTGTACAACTGGCTTCTGTGTAATCAGCAGCTATGGCGTCAGAGTTGGCTTTGCTGAGACACGTGGGTTCATCAACAGCCGTGTCCAGACAACCAAGGTAGGTCTTGATGGCGCTGCAAGGTCGTAGAAATAAGATCTACGTCAAACCATTGAGAATAGATAACCAAATAGTTTTAGCCTGTTAGAAACCCTAGCCCCGCCCCTGGTGACACTCTAGCCCCGCCCCTAGTGACACTCTAGCCCCGCCCCTTGTGGCACACTATTCCCCGCCCATGGTGATTTTAGCCCCGCCCCTCGTGACACTCAAGCCCCGCCGCTGGCCACACCCTAGCCCTGCCCCTGGTGGCACCCTATCCCCGCCTATGGTGATTCTAGCCCCGCCCCTAGTGACACTCTAGCCCCGCCTCTGGTGACATCCTAGCCCCGCCCCTGGTGACACCCTAGCCTCACAACTCATAATGAAATCCTAGTACAGTATTCACTATTGTGAAGTTCTAAACATAACCTACGCATAATCGACTAGTATACACCGATAATGCATTTGGCATTTTATGAGCGAATCTTCAGTTCATAAACTTGGAGGTTTCCGTGAGAAGCACACATAAATATTATACTTTCCCTACAGTGTTAGGAAATCACAGATTACAAAGATGGCCATACTTGCACTTGTCCGCGTCGACATTCCCTGCACCTGCTTTGTCGCCCGCGTACTTCGTAATGCAGGCTGGGCAACCTGGATAATATGAACACAACGCTATACAATTATCTCTCTCTCTCTCTCTCTCTCTCTCTCTCTCTCTCTCTCTCTCTCTCTCTCTCTCTCTCTCTCTCTCTCTCT
>JAVCKZ010049870.1:0-33564 GCA_034780755.1 Lepetodrilus elevatus
TCGATCTTTATCCTTGTCGCAACATTGTATCAACAGATTGATGCATTTCATCCATGAAATTGATGTGCATATAGTCGTGTCATAAGATATGGATACGGTGTGCATTACATAATAGATCATTCATAGCTAAACTATGTTAGGTTACAAACGCGGAGATATGTACACGGATGAAGCTTGCATCTATTGTTAAGTATATACACCTACTATTTAATACCTAAACGAACTCAATAAAGGAAGATGCTTCAAGTTATCTCATTATACTGCATGATGAAATCTGGTATATGTGTACGTTGTCCTATAAGGGTGTATGGCTCTGTCATACGTGTATTCATACAGTGAGTTTGCTGTACGGTAGACATATTTGCTGTTCATTTTAGTATGTCTACAAGTGTTCAGGGTATCCTTTCACAAAACTCTCTTATGAGACCATACACCGCGCTCTCGTTGCAGTATATTAGCTATCGGCAAAGATCTAGAGAACGTCATGATATCTTAGTGATTATAAGATAGTCTCTTGAAAGGATGTCCTGTTCAATATTAAATTCCAACTTTGGAATAGCATGTGCCGAGTACATATATGAAAAACTACCTATACACCAAATGTCATGCATTTATGACAATGTGAACAATTCGGGCGTTTATTTTGTTGTTCCTTAGTCGCTCTACTATATGGCAGTTCATACTTGTTACAAGCTCCCATCAGCTACTCTATTTAGCTGTGTTGTAACCTTGCAGCAGTGTACACTGTCAAGCCAACTTAGACTCTATCTATTACACTTTATTTTAAAGTAAACATATGCAGCAGCGTCTCTTAGCCTAGTCGCACGACCAGGGTATATATGCACACACCCTTTTCACTGTGAATGTATGTATTTGCCCTGTATGCCGAGTTGTACGTAAACGTTTTTCGTATGAAATCCAGATCCATGTTCACTTTAAAGAATGCGTGTCCCTCGAGAATTTATCTGACAGTAATATATATCATGAGCAACTTTGTTTTATAGGTGTATACTGGGTGGGACTCGCGAACATTGTAAAACGTAACGCACTGTCCAACCGTACATGCTTTGATATTAGTAGGCATTTTTTTAAAGTACGATTAAGAATTAGATATTAAGGTAAGGCAACGCACAAGTGCATATTTGATCTGATGTTACTACCAACGTGATGTCGGAAATCAAATAGTTAAGTAAGTATCCTGCCTGCATCCACACGTGTACTAAAGAATCCACTTATACACACGAGAGATCGAGTCAAACGATATGAATCAGGATGTAAAATGGATATAGCAATCATTGGGTTATAGACACTGAGCTATCAAGCAGCCCGTGTTTTATAGGCTGGCTGGTTACAGTCGAGTTACTTACTAGAGGGAAGACAGTTATCTGTTTGATCTGTCAGCCAGATCTGAAGCCTATTACCAGTTTTATGACCCGAGCATCTATGCTGTATATGTATGGCATTCAAGAGGGTCGCATTTCAAACGAATTATATGAAAGTATCAGTCAACGCTCAAAGAAATCGCTAATTATTATGTTGTAGACGACTGAAATGTAAATGGAATACAACAAAAAAATCCCAGCTAGATGCAAGTGATATTGTAAATGGGAGAAGGGAATATTCTTATCTGGTTAGCAATCAATAAGTTTTATTTTAAAACTCAATTTGCACATTCTCTGTGTAATGATTTTTGTCACTTAATTGTTTTGGTTTTTTTTCTTGTTTTTTTTTGCAATTAAAATAGTGTGACTTTAAAAACCTGACAGTTCTCAATGTAAGCATACTGTTATAGTCTGCATATTTCTCTTTGCTGAAACACGTTCTCCCAAATATGATACGCGATTTTATAAATAGTCACACAAACGTCTCTTCCATACTCCATGCTCTCTCTCTCACTCTCTCTATCTCTCTCTCTCTCTCTCTCTCTCTCTCTCTCTCTCTCTCTCTCTCTGTGTGTCTCTCTGTCACTCTCTCTCACACACTCACACACACACTCACACACACACACACACACATACACACACACATACACACACACACACACATACACACACACACACACACACACATACACACACGCGCATATTTGTATTTTATCTTAATCGCTCCAACAGTCGGAGATGCAATGTGAGCTTATCATACGAGATACCCCCTTCCCGTAGCGCTACAATAACATGGGCTTAAATCCTACTTCAATCAAACATAGAGCTTCATGTTTGATGGATAACTGTTCGATGATAACCATCGTAACGTAGTTTTATGGAACACACGGGTAACAGAGCTTAAAACGAGTCCCTCCACGTGTATGTTTAGATTTTACTAGTTTCTCAGCTAACACCATTGATAACTCAGGTTATTGTGTTTAATGGATCTTTACCAAATCCTCCATCTTTGTTCTACCGAACATAAAGATAACTCTCTTTCTTCTTCCCTTAGATGTTAGATTTTTCTAGACGAGGCTTTGTGTAAAGTAAAGCATGGTAGAGAAATGCAATGATCTAAGAGAGAAAATTACCTTTAAAAAATAATGAGCAAGGTTTTCTTGGATTACAATTTATCTTTCTTTTATAAAACATAGATTTAAGATTTATAAAGGTTCAGAGTGTCAGGAGGACTAGTAATCGATAAACTTGAGATCTGTTTACCATATTTTACCGAATTTATTATAGATTTTTCTATTAATCACTAAAACAGCCCTGATTGAAAAAAATGTCAAATCCATTCTCAGTATCGTTCATAAATCGCATATGTCTCGGTATTTGCTCCAGGTTTGCAATATTTATAACTGTCTTTCAAGATTTGTAAAACGTACAGAATTTCAATCTCATCTCATGAAAATCTTTCTTTAAAACATACATATTATCTGTTTCTGAGCACATACCCAGGTAATTTGTGTTTTGTGTTTACTGACAAGGAACGTTATTGAATGCTCGATGGCCATGATAAGTCGTTGCGCATACAACTATCACTACAATACCCTGTACTAACTTTTGATCTTTTCTTTTAGATAATAAGCTCTTACTCAATGTAAATATATACATTATATATGGATGTAATAATAGCACGAGGTCCATTATAAGAGATAATCCGCACTCGCTATACCAAGTAGTATCATTCTCTAGAGCTCATAACACGCTCCCTGTCCGTTGACATGCTACGTCAATTATTTACTAAATCTGTTTGATGTTGCTGTTAGTTATTGACTGATTGAGTCAAGATAGCGTGAGTAGGTGTAATGTGTTATATAGGTTAATTTACGTAACATGTATGAGGTTTAAATATTAGCATTAAGAGTACAGGGACGGCATTTTAATTTATATTCTAAGTGGATATGAAGGAAATGTTAAAAGAGGTTGGTACAGCTTGAAGTGTAAATGTTTCCCGTAGACGTATTGTATGACTTGTTGTAATCTGATAATGTTCTATTGGTCACTTGAACAACCATGAGTAGTATACTAGTACCCATAAAGTATTGAATCGTGTTATTCCCCTACTAAAAATATGATGGTACTTAATAACGGTCATATCGGAACCGATAGAGGAAACCCTTTTCTAATAGTGATATCGATGTCTTCATCGAACGGCATCGTGACAGCTCTATGTCCTATATTACGTCAGGTTTCTCCCACCGACGTCGAATGAATTACACCCGTTAAACGTCACTGTACGCGAGTATTTGAAGAGGCACTTTAGAGGTCTAGCTAAGTGGACAATAGATCGTCGTAATCAATCGCTGCTATTATCCTTCATCAATACGCTACAACTGTGTGATTTGTCAGCACCAGATGGCCCTGCCTTTCACGAGGGAGTCGTACTGATATTCCTCGAGAAAATCGAGTTCCACGTCACTTCCTGTTATAGTATAACATGGCGTACGCACCGACTTACGCCGGGAGTACAGTACGACCGTTTCGTGAAGTTCAGGCCAGACGGTCGAGCGAGAGGTCCTCGTATACAGACCGCCGGTTCTCAGTCGGGGCGGTAGAGAGTTCTTGAGAGTCCGGAAGTTATGATAAACGAGATCGATAGCGATACGAGATATTAGATTGAAGTAAGCAACTGATCAGCAAAGTGACGAGTAGACCTGTCCAGTGACAGTAGAAAGCCCGGATGAGCGCACGGTGCACACACTTTATTACTCATATCCCACGGACGATTAATCGATACGTTTCTATTGGGAAATGTCCAATGAATACCTCATATTTGGCATTGCCACCAATAACACAAGTACTCGTAGTTCAAGGAAGGAATAGGTGAAAAGAAATTCTTTTTTATTGCTTGTTATTATTTAATTACATTGGATTACGATCTAATGAAATGAATGGAAGTTAAATTGGAAATATCATTAAGAAGTTCACTATTGAATAATTTTTGGAATTCGTTTATTATTAATGTAGAATACCGGTATTGCTTTCAATTCGGTTGATCGTCGTCAAGGTATGAATACACTCATTACGGAGTAGGCCTACGTCGTATTCCACGACAGGTAACACTCTATACCATAATAGTACAGAGGATACCATATCAGAATATATCACATCAGAGAATACCACAGCGTATACTACATCAGAGAATACCACTACAGAGTATACCACTACATGCAGTAAACGTCTATATCGAATTGAACATATTACACAACAAGATCTCCACTTCCGGTATCGGCTGATTATGTCACGTGATACAGCCCACCAGTCTCCCACACGGAAGTCGTGGTATTCGTATAGTCTCCTACATGCTGGGGAAATGTTAAACGATTTACTGTTAATGGATATCTATTTGATTTCAAGTTTCCGGCAAAAACAGCAAGACACCTGATACTATGATGGGTGTATTCTAGATAAGGCCAGGGGTGTATTGATTGTAAGACATTACATAATGCGGGTAGCAATGTACGGACAGCCGCCACGAACACAGAACTCGGCGTAGTACTAGTAATTGAATTTCCTAGTTAAATATTTATCAAGGAATCGCTCAACAATGCGCATATGGCTAGTTTGTGCAGTCTACTGTAATAAACAGACAGGCGTGTAGACATTAGCCTGATAGCATCTACTAGTATTTGATAATCTAATCGTTTCAATTTGCACTGACGTTTGCTAATCAGTTTGGTTTACGACTTAGAATTAGGAGTTAGAAATGCTAAAAGTAATGCTTACAGTTTCGAATTGCAGTGCCTATTTCTGGTTTATATATACACTCGTGCAGGCGGTCTGCAAATAGTTAGTTAAAACTGACATGCGAAACTAATTCCGCTGCACCGGTGCATTCTGGAACTTGCAGTAATTGGATTTTTCTCTGAGTAGTCAGCGATATATTCTTATCCCTCTTTTGGTGGAACCACTTCTTTTAAAATCAGAAATACTTAGTAATCGATCCCGCGTGTTCCAGTGGCTTTCAATATTACGACATCCTGAGTTTCTAAGTTATTAATAATTAGTTGCCTGCGGAACCAGAAGGATTATCTGACTCTCAGAGAAGTGGTGTTGAAGACCACTTAACGGATTTAGAGTTTATATCTGGCAGCAATTTCATCTCGGAACTTTTTGAGTCTCAATATTTCCGATTTCCTCCTGTGAATGTTTCCAATACGATAGTGTTCTTCTTTTAGCCACGGGAACAAAAGTCTGTTTAAACGATTTATTTGTCTTCAAAATATTGCTAATTATATCCGACATGCCGCGGGAATTTTACCTGTCAACCTGGATATTACTGCGGGTTGCCTTAGTACAGCGGAACACAGCGTAAACGATTTCCCAATAAACCAATGAGATCGTAAGCTGCTTTAAGTTGCTTTCTAAGTTCCAGGCAGTAGTCTGGAAGACTAAACAAATGTTACCGGAGCCGTTCCACTGCCTGGTGGTGTGAGTCAGTTCTGATGTTAGTTGCATAACAATACGTAGCAGCATATCAGGGAAGGTAATGATCATTTCTGAACCTACATCTTCTGTTGTTATTAATGGAATGGTTTTATAGTTCGTCAGCGGAATCAGTGCACTAACAGAGAAATTGCATTTCTATAAAAGTCCAGCTAAATGGACACGTACTTGATGTCCTGTTGATAGTTCTAATTGCCATGCCGGTATTTTATACATCGTGTTATGTTTACTGATTTTAGATTATCGTATCCTTATATGTGTGTGTGTCCCTGTGTGATGATGACGTGCGCTCAAGGTGGTCGATAACCTATAACAGGTAGTATATTAGAGCGAATACATGGGATGCTGGTGCTTTGTAAAGAGACGAAAGCAACGTGTAGGGCCTAGGAATGTACTAGACAAACTTTACTCTTAGAATATTTTGAGGGGAGAAAAATCAATTCGTTTTACTCGTCATTGTTGATTATGTATATAAGTACCACCGACTACAAATGAGCGTTTTTATGATTTATGATTCAGGAATAGATAATTTCGTACTACGTGAATGCACACACACCTAGATTTGTTGTGGTGGGTGGTAAGGGGTGGTGAACTGTCTATCTATCCTATAACAACAACACAGCGTGATGTGTCGAGGGAATACAGTCGTACTATCCATCTCGTACTAGTATTGCATACGCAAGTCATGTTCTTCCCCTGAAGAAATCGTTTTCTAGTAGATGGCCAAAAAAACAAACTGAAACAGTAAAGCATATTAAATTGAATTACACTGGAATTGGAAGGCGCAGCTTCACGTTGTACTGCTTCTGTGGAGTTTTGCAGTCAGGTCTGACGTGAACCTCAATTATAAATCACTTGAAGCCGCGGAGACCGTGTAGTCACGTTCATGAAGATTCCGCTACTGGTAAAAACTGTAATGAGCAGCTTTGTCAGGATGATTGGTAAATCTCTTCACGAGTATAAGTCATCACCACACAGCCTTGTTGTCTCTAACGACCTTCCGTGGGTTCCGCCTGGCAGCGGGAACTTGTCATTGTCAGCTCCTTACTCTCCCCGTGTACACAGGCCGGGCTACCACCGAGCTACATAGTCTCTCATCCTCGGAGACTACACTTAGTCTATTTATAAGACTAGTTCGTCTATATCTATAAGCTACCTTGCAATCGCCGATGTTATCTTCTATAAATATTCATCCACGGAGTCGTGAACACAAAACATACGCAGGTTGTATATCATTCCAGCCGTCGGGTGAAGCGTTTCTGGTTAGAGTCCTTGACATGTCTTTGGGACGTGTGTCCACCACGATGACTACGCTTTGTCGAAGGGGTCGTTACGTGGCTGACGTCGTTGATTTAACGCCAAGGAAGCCGTTACGTCTGCTCTGGGGCGTCTCTCTGGTCGATATGTGTGAACAAGTCTGACAATTCCTATTGCTTTCCCCAAACATTCAATGATGGATTTCACGAAAAAAAATAAGAATCCCTGCTTGACTACACACACAAAGTCTATCCAGTAAACGAGTACTCGTAGACAGATTTATTGCATTGATAGGATGGTTGTGAGACCGGAGTCCTTGCCGTGTGAAGTGGACGCGAGATTGTGTGAAGTGGACCTGAGATATAGCATTTTGATGACTAGGAGTATTGCTCTCATATATATTGTCATACAGTCGACAGCACCAGGCTGTCTTTTTCATGGCAACGATTGCTTGGGCAATATCCCATATAGCGCTATGATTGGTTTTGACCAACCCTTAGGGAATTGAATGTGTTATATATTTCTCAAGGCTTATCATGATCACCACAATATGCTAAATTATAACGCTAACTGTACATTCCCCTAATAGTGTCTGTATTTTTGTGAAAAATTCAGTAATAGGATAGTGTTGATGAAGCCCTTATGTTATTTTTCTTAAGTAGTATATATCTATGTTAAGAACGAGTCCAACAGCTCTTCAATCTACCAGTCTCCTCCTAATGTCCAAACACCATCAGCTACCTTGGCTGGAACGACTGGTCTGCTGCGGTGCCAGGTCATGTCATCAATGCATGACTATCAACATCTCTTTAGCAGTAATCCTCAGCGTGCAGATCCAGCCATCAAGTCAAAAGCCGCGGACGTAATCCACGCAATCGGTTCTAATGCTCGCGTCGTCTCTCATAGAGGCATGAGCTTTAGACGAGGATCGCGGCCTGTGGACGCACTGTCTCTCGAGCTGCTCCTGCAGACTACGGTGTAATGGAGTATTAAAACATTGTCCTCTCCAGCCTTAGAGAGCTGTTTGGGATTGCCAGACACCTAATATTGCCAAGCCTCGGGCAGCGCTGGTACCGCAGAAGGAATGGTTGTTTGGTTGGGGGAGGGTGGACATATCTATTCTACCCCCCGATTGCAGGAGACAGAAGATGTCTACTGCTCTAGGCTGGGAGATAGGTGTTGACAGTCTAACGTATATATTCCATTATTTGGAAGGGTCTTGAAACCATTGTCCCTAATTACATCTAATGATATTGATAATCAATATATTGTGTAGGCTGCTATTCTCGATGTCCTGAGCAGTGCATATTGGGTGATATTTGGTCCATCACCATGGCCAATACAAGTTCGCTTAAACAAATATTTATGGGATCATTCCACTAAGTTATATATAGGGACAGTACAGGTTCTATGGCATATTAACATACTTAGATCTGAATGAGAAATGCCTTGGTGAAAGGGAGAGTAGATTTAATCATAATTAGTTATTACGAAATATTCTTAAATCTTCTTGAAATATTTTCATATAATAATTATATTATCTGCTAAAATTATATAAATATTTCAGTAAGTATTCTTAACGTAGTTATTGGCAACGGCCAATGTATTGTGTCCTTGCTTATATAATAATTGCTATGTTATCGGATAATCTATGTTAAATTGTGTTTCAAGACCGTATATTTTTTATATTGAAATACCTTTTTCATTACCCAGAATATTGGTCAGGTCCATGTGCTAATATCTTCACACTTCCTGCTCTTTAGTTGAAATTCAGAGACATTCCCACGTATTTGGAATATAGTTTGGTTAAAATTAATTGGTTGGTATTTAAGTTGTGTCAGTGGGACCAATGATGTTAACATACTAAGCCTACCTCGATGTTTTTATAATGAAATTCCTAAAAGATTTCTGAAGCAATTCCAGAGAGAACGTGAAATATGAGCGGTCGTGTCGTGTTCGAGTATTTTCGATAACACCGGCTAGTTGTACCAGTTTTTTAAAGCTGCATTACACCTATCAGCAAGCGTGATTACTTAGAGACTTAAACATGCTAACTACTACCCCAAAACATGTAGCCACGGAAGGGATTATCGATGTTCGCATCAGCCGGAGATTTTCTTTGTCAAACAAAAAGTCGTAGAGTCGCAGGAAAAAAGTTCCGTGACAATTAGAAGAGCGGATTGGCACCGCAAATCAGGCGTTTTAAATCGATGTTAGAAATGGCATCGGGTCTCTCCATTATCGCCTCAGTGAACCACTACAGCGTCGTCAACAATCACTGTAACACGATACCAGTCTTAAACTGTCTGATTTCTGCTCTGCGCTGCTGGGGTGTTTATCTGTTTATCGAGTGGAATTCCTCCTTGGAATCGTTGATAGATCGAAAATTATCTTCAGCATTTTCCTTCTAAACCTGAGATGTTCATTTTCACTTCAAGTGGCATAGATCCAGATCACAATATGTGTCTTCAGGTTAGAAGAGTTCCAATTTGCTTGAAAAACAATTCCAATTTCTAAAGTTATCGAATTGAAAAGAAACCGTCAGAACTTTTCAAGAGTACTCCACAGTAAGGATAAAAGCCGTCGTGTATTACAACGTACGATTTGCATAGAAATACTTACCATAAAATAATAACGTTGTCAATTGTTAATCTGGTAATGTATACGTATGTCATTTAAGTGTCAAATATACCGTCTGGACATTTCTGTGTTATATCTTTGTAATATTTCATCAAACCTGTTATAACGCTATGGAATTTGGTCGGCTTTGATAATACCCCCATTAACGGAATGTGTGAAAGAAGACATTAGAGAGACACTCCGTCAGGAGGAGAGGATTTGAAGCATAAAGTAAGCCGAGTAACGAGCAATTAAGTCTCAACAGCGAGGCTCTTCTCACACATAACTCATTGATATTCATAAGAGCGCCACGGCACAACAAAGAAGCCTAGCGTCGCCGAAAAAAAATGATTTGGGGGTCGTTAGATTGATTTAACTGACACTGCGTGGAGGCAGTGACTTTAACAAGATGGCTGCTTTCTAGATGAGTACTATTGTCTGATATGCCGAATCGCATAACAACTAATTTTGGGCCATTGGAAATGTCAATTTCAAAGAAAATATCAATTTAATGCGTTGAGATTGGAGAATTATACAATTTTAATGAGCATCCTTCATTGTCGTTTGAGTCCAACATGAAGGAATATGGAGCCTTTTAGGAATTTTTCTTTTTCTTTTGAGATGGCCAAAACATGTCTGAGTCGAAATTAATTAGCAGTTTATGATGGCTGCGCCCCGCTGTGAAGTGGTTCCTTATTTCATGAGGACATGCCAGGATTAGAAGACAACTGATGAGTCAACCCTAATGGCTTGTATCAGTGTCTGCTAATTTTCAATTGGGGACAACATAACGAAATTATAATATTAGTTATAATACTCATTCTCTCGAGAGATGACGATCATATTCACACAACCTCCACGCTTGCCTGTGTGTCTTCAGGATCTGAGCGGGCCAGCATTTTTTATTTTGTACAAGACTCACAAGACCACACAAATGAAAACTAACCCAGCTTGTTCTGATACAAATAATTATCTCCCTCTATTAGAGAGCCGTGACCAGGTCGGTTATCTCCCCCTGACTATGACGACATCCCATTGTCCCAACCCGCGAGTTTATCACTCCGTTGTTTCCGCGTGTCATTTGGTGTTCATCAATGTCCAAATTAAAGTAATTCAAAATGACAAAACTCTGATTTGTAGCCATAATAGCGATGATGCATTGGGAGGCTTCGGGACTGGGACATTAAAGTCCGCCATGTTTTTCTCGTAGCTGCGCCTCGTCTGTAAGGCACAAAGCCTGAGCTAATACGCCTAATTTGTTCAATAGGAAGGCGTGCATCCTGTTTGACCCGTCATATTTCATTGGTGGCAGGCCCCATGTAATGTGCATTCATTTCGTTGAGAATACACGGTGACCCAATTTCTCATAATTTGACCTTGTTTGATTACTCACAGACAATTGACTCCATTTTAAATAATTGCAAGATTGGCAGGTTTGCGGATTGGCTGAAAAACGTGAAACAAAGAGAACAACTTTGAGCCGTCATTTCAATATGCGTGCATCCCATCAGGAATTTTGGGGTAACTTATGTACCTTGGAGACAGATATGACATTTAAGGAACGCAAATAACACATAAATTATACATACACATACCAGCTGGTTTATGCTGCTCAAAGTCGCAATATTTATATCTTGATCACATGCCAAAGGCTGCACCTTATATTTCTTCCCTTGCTCACAATATTTTGACAATTCTCCAATTTTTAGGTGAGATTGGCTCATATGGTATTAATTGGAGCCCCACCTTCCTGAAATATCCTGAGTACGCCCTTGGCCTTGCATCCACCAACTAAATACTCCAGATGTATGTCTGCTATATGCACATATTGAATGCTGCATTCAACATATTAAAACAATTTACTCGATTAACGTAAGCATACCGTTCTACTGATTATGCTTCAGAAGCCGATATTGTATAACCAGATCTTAATTAAGAAGGAAACGCTACGGGTGATTTATCATTGAAGATGCATTTTAATTAACTCGCTATAGAGCAATTCGCTGTGGTCTTCTCGAGATTGACGTCCCAGAGTTATTGACCGGCACCGACGACCTGCAGTGGTGGTAGTATATTGCAATCTATTCCAGCAATTTATTACCAAACGTTATTGAGTGTGAACGTATTGCCGGTGGCGAGTTTCCCGTGGAACCGTATTGGAAGCACAGTGCACTGCGTTTGACCAGCAGATGTTCAATAACGATCTTCTCTGATGCTTCCTACAGTCAGGACGTTGGTGCTCATTCTGCAGCAGTGTATTGAGGTTCTCTCGTAACGTAACCAAACAAATTGTGTCTGGACCCATTGGCTGGCCACGTCAGGAGACTTAACTACAAGCGGCATCATTGACTGCTGGAATGACAGGTCTTGTCGCACTTCAACCCAAGCATCAACAGTGCAGCAATACGTTATAAATATACGTACATGTACTTCCACGAATTTGCAATCAATGTTATATCTGTATAAATGAATAATGCTGTGGATTAACGTAACTGTTGACATTGTAAACAGTGTGTGTGTGTGTGTGTGTGTGTACATGTATTTCATGTAAATGCATAATCTGTTTCCTGCATTCCTATGCTCTCTGGAAATACTAAATATTATAGATAGCAAAATAGCTCTGCTTTCTGAATATTGACATAGATGTTGCTTTGTAGCATGATATTTCATTTCTTTAGCAGTTAAAATAGTCGATGTATGATATAGGGTACATAGGCATGTAGACGAATGTGCTGTGTACAAACACATACATACACATGCACACGTTGTTAGAGATACATTTCCTGGTTCACAGTGACCTCTACTTGCCCTGGCTTTTGGTATTAAATGTGTTCTTTCTATTACACGGTAGGTGGAAGTATAAATGCACTTCCCACGCTTGGTGTAAACAGATTATTCAGCACATGCCTGTTCACTAATACATGTCATTGAAACCACGAATACGTGAATGTTTGTCAGAAAACACAGTCAACAAAAACACAAATGATTGGAACAAGCAGCACACAAATCAGTATCTTTTAATTAAAGACGTATCGTGTGTCTATGATAATAGTACAAATAGTTAATCAAATTAATTGTAGAAAATGAAATGTAGACACTTTTGTAAGTATGTTCTAGGATAAAGCTATGGTTATATAAGTTCATGTTGTATTGAGTCTTGCAAGGTACCTGCAAGTTATGTTACTGTATTCGTGATGTAGAATAATTCTTGACGTAACAACATTCGTGTTGTGGAATTAGTTATATTTATTGTTACAACGTGTCATCATTTTCATTGGATGGACGTTTGGCATATTCTGTCTATATATACGTGACAACATTCATGTTGTAGACTATTTTGGTCTATTCTTTCTTAACGTGACAACCTTCGTGTTGTAGACTATTTTTGCCTATTCTATCAACGTGGCAGCATTCTCTCTCACGCACAATAGGTCAATTGGTTTGTTGCCCTGCAGAAAGGAAAAAACATGCTGGTCTTAGTCGCAGATGTTTTCCACTACCAGTTCTATTATGGCCAGCTCACAGATGTCTCTGCATACAGCTCGTGTTATAGAGTGTCGACGTGTGTACGGTCGTCTATGGAATGTCAGAGTGCGAAGAACAATAGCAGCATCAACATCCTATGTAGAGTCCTACCACAGGTGCCAGTGTGTTCTGCTTTCCGGGTCAGTGTCCACAAACAGAAGTAATGAGCACTCGCAGGACTCATCATGACCAATAGTGTTGTACAGTAGCTGTAGGTCACCTGTAAACTGCATAGTAATCCTAGACAAGTCTCTAATGGATGTCCAATAATCCTAGTCTATTTATGGAACACCATAGGACTGGAATATAGGTAGTAGGCGTCCACAAACGTTCTGAAATTTCAAGAATATGCTTTGTTGTAATCAGAAGTCTCAAGAATATGCTTTGTTGTATTCAGAAATCTCAAGAATATGCTTTGTTGTATTCAGAAATCCCAAGAATATGCTTTTATTGTATTAAAAAGTCTTAAGAATAGGCTTTATTGTATTCAGAAATCTCAAAAATATGCTTTGTTGTATAGCTGATACATTAGGTGAGACATAAATAAACAATCTATCTCTCATAGTTATATAGCAGAAACGACGCATGCCTTAGCCGTTGGTAATCTGCATCGTGTTGATGGAATACTGGCACCTTTGAGTTCTTGCAAAGGGTTTTAGTAGATATTGATTACATTCATGCTAACGTTCGTAACCACGGATTTAACGTGACACTGATGTACGTTTCAGTGAATTAGGGGTATGAATATACAATATACAATGTATGTCATATGTACCTATGTATATACTAGTAAATAATATGTGCTCAAAATATTATTTTCTACTTTGATACTGAGTATGTACCATATTTTCATTTCGGTAATGTATATAATGTAGGTATATATTATTGGCATACACAACAGTGCATAGAGAAAAGACTATATAAATGCCAGCTGTCCAACTGCTATTAGGTATTTGATGTATACCCCTGAGAAATTCGTTAAAATGACAACCCAGTTTGAAAGGTTTACTATCAATTATATATTTCCCGTGAGTATGTGACGCTAGTGCTCCACAGACATAGTTATTGTGTGGAACTCGCGGGGATCTCCTTGACGTCACGTTGATGGTCGTCTAAGACATCAGTGCAAATTCAAGGTCGTATTGGTGTACTTTCTAAAGCACCAACGAAAAGACGGTGGAATGTCGTCATATTTTGAATGATAATGTAGCTGACGAAGTTCGGAGTTAGAGAGGGTATATAGAGAGTATAGATATAGAAGGGTGAGAGTGTGAGGAGAAAGAGAGAGGGGAGGGAGGAGCGGGGGTATAGAGAAAAGAGAGAGGGGGAGGGGGAGGGAGAGTGATAGAACAATAGAGTGGACAGAGGGAGAAAAGCAAACACAACTAAACATTCATTCGTAGTATTTAGTTAAATGTATTAATAATCATGTTTACTGACTGCGCATTATTGTTGAGGGGCGAGAGTAGTTTATCAATTCAATTGCGAGTGCTAAACACACACATATCTCGTCGACATCTCCGCTCATTGTTCTAGCAAATATCGATAGATATCCCCAGTGCACATCTTGTTATAGGGAGCTCATCAATGTAGGTTTTAGGAAGTTGGTGACATGAAATATTCACAAGGCTCGTGCACGACAATCTCGAGGGGGACCCACCGACGCGGAGTCGTGATGTACATCGGTGGATCACGTGAATGCATGATTCTATCAATCATCGGTAAAACTGTTAGCTCCTTGATACACATCTCGCTGGGGAGTTCGTAATCATAGTCGCCATCTATCTATCCTCACTGGAGTCGCTGCATATAGTCATATTACCCCTGCAGACTTAATAACGGAATCCATTAGGGTTCGTATCTATGTTATCTACGGTGTCGTTACCGTCAACGCCGCATGGACTTCCTCGAAGGATACAGTGATCAATGATTAGGTTAATTTTCGAGTCATGTAGCTTGGAAACAACATAAATGAGCGTGCGATTGCATGTGTGAGAGAGGGGGAGAGAGAGATAGGGAGAGAGACACACAGACAGACACATACAGACACAGACAGACAGACAAACATACGCAGAGAGAGACAGAGAGACGCACACACAGAGAAACAAACTGAGAGACACACAGAAAGCTAGAGAAAGATAGACAGACAGATAGAAATAGAGATCGACAGAGAGAGGTGAGAGGGAGAGAAAGAGAGGGAGATAAAAATACCTAAAACTGTTCACCGTATTTCTATTCAGATTGATTGTCTTTACTCTGTTTTATCCTTGAAGGTGAAGTGTGGGTACGCAGAGTTGCTTCGCTTTTGTAAACAAGTTTCCCTAGAATCAATCATAAAAAGGATGCCCCGTCAGAAAAAGTAAATATTTTGGCATAGTTTTTTTCTCTAGCCAGATAATTTCATTGTGAAGACTATCCCAGTGTCAGCACAGTAAGAACATTGATGACGTCACGGTACCCAAACGGTTCCGAGTCATCACCTGACGTTTACCCATCACTTCTTAGTCTACAGGGGGAGTAACAACGCTGAGTATATTGGTCTTTATACCGACTTTCTCGACTGTATTCTCTTCTTGGAAAACTTGTCTTCATGACTGAACCAGTCCATCATGGTCCTCATCTCGAGCTCATGTGTTTCCCAAGATGTATTCATCATAGTCATAGATAGCCGTTATGTGGAGAGATTCATGCAAAGATGTAAGTTAATTGTCCAATAGTGCTGGCATCACAATGAATGCATTTATATGTATTGTACGGTATTTGTTTCGCTTTAGTGGATAACCCACAAAGCCAATAGATGGCTGAAGTTTATACGACACTAGTTAATGATATGAAGGTATGAGCTGTGTGGCCAGTGCCTCGGTAAGGGGATTACCTGCTCGTCTATATGCAGATGTCGCTAGAGATTCTCCTCTGTCTTGTCCTGCTTAGAGGACGTGGACGTTTCTCTTCCCTAATTGTTGTTCATCGACCATACTCTCTCTCTCTATGTCTCTATGTCTCTCTCTCTCTCTCTCTCTCTCTCTCTCTCTCTCTCTCTCTCTATCTCTATCTCTCTCTGTGTGTGTGTCTCTGTCTCCGTCTCCGTCTCGTTCTCTTTCGCTCTTTATTTATCTATATATCCATCTATCTATCTCACACATACACACAATCGGTCTCTGTATACATGTGTGTGTCCCCCGTCTCTTTCTTCTCTCTTTTGCTCTCTCTCATATGGTTCTATATCTCCGTAGGCAATTACCTTGCTCGCTCTATCTATCTATCTATCTATCTATCTATCTATCTATCTATCTATCTATCTGCTTTCTTTCTCACTCTTTCTCGATTCCTATGTGTATCGTTCTGTTTCTCCATCTCTCTCTATATATATATTGTGTCTTTCTCACACACTCTTTCTCGATCCATAGGTATATCGTTATGTTCTCTGTGTGTGTCGGGTCGGTCGCTCCCCCTTCTCTCTTTCTATATCTATCTCTCTACTCTTTCTCTCTTCGTCGCTCTCCCCTCCAATGCCTTCCACAGATGGTTCAGATCCACCCGTCCTGTTTCCTTCATTCTGTGGACGTAGCTGCTCGGGTGCGTCAGTGACAGTCATCTGTCTGGTCATTGTTTGTCCAACACATTTATGACCCTCCCATCCTTTCTTCTCAGTGTTTGAGGTGTAATGATGTAGTGGGTGGTGGTGATTGGATCCTGTCCCCCGGGACGGACTGGTTGACCGCCCCAATCTCCACTCATTACCCAGGCGATGAGGGGACGTCGCTGGTAAGTAATTGTGGAAGAACGCTCGCTGAAGGAGGTTCAATCTCCCGGAAATGCAATCTGGAAATCGCCATGGATTCGCCTTGATTGGATGGTCCGAGAAGAATATCCGCTTATACAGCATGTTAAGCTTCTCGTCCTTTCAGTATGGTGATCAGACAGTATTGTTAGGCTGTCAGTGTTTGTATGTCATTTCTTGTAAAAATAGCCATGGGTCCAAACATTGTCTGACAGTCTATATATATTCTGAACGATTCCATTGTATATATTATTGAGCACTGGACATTTTAGTTGACAAGTAAACAATAATCTATAGTCGGGATAAGAATACTCATATGATCTATTAGTATTAGTTTGTTATTTTCACATGCACTTACTTTAATTTAGTGTCTATCTGGGTCCATATTATTCCATAAAAAGTAGGTATGTATACGCCAAGCTGATTTATATCTTTCAATCAACAGATAGAAAACGTGTATAATTTTATTTCAAACCAAAAGAAAATAAATTAACTTGGATGTATTAGCTACAAAGCTACAGATATGGCTATAACAAAATTGACCAGGTTATATAATGGACATCTAAAATATTCCATCTATATAAACATTAATGATCTTGTTTCTAAAAATAGTTAATCATCACTAAACTATCAAATCCATTTTTATCCCTTCCTAGCATATGGTTCTGTTTGCCATTATTTATAAATGGAAAATAAATGTATTTGTAATCCGTTGGTTAAGTGTTTTACCAACACGGCGATAAGATGGCTTGGCTGGATGTATATCGCTGGTCATACATGTTAATGCCTCGACTATAGATAGCCCGTGACAGGAAGCACAACAAATGAGAAGGGCAGAATAATACACCTACAACACTAGTCCAGGTGGCGCTCTAACACAAATACCGACCCGGATGTGAACACGGAGCCAGATGTGAAGGAGCTCCTTCCTATCCTTGGGAAGGAGCCGACCTCAGCGACTATTTCTGTAGTAATCCCCGAGGGTAATACGTCCACCGACCCAGCTGATAATTGTATACTATAGTATCACTAACCGGAGAGTTATATTAATCATGCGATTAAGGATTGTCGTTAATAATATTTTGCGACATTTATTTTTCGTTTCGGTACCTAGCGTTGTCATCTATGGTAGCATGTTCTATCATCATCACATTTCGTATTTTCCATGCGTTTAAGGATTGTTGTTAATAATAGTTTTCGACATTTCCTTTTCGTTTCGGTACCTACCGTTGTCATCTATGGTAGCATGTGCTATCGAATAATATTTCGTATTTTTTCCTGGACTAGGAATGACATTCACCAGTATCTGCATTGATCTGTTTCATAAGTTTGAAAAAATAATACCAATATGATATGCTTGGCATATGTTTACGACATCGAAGACATTCAATATGATGTAAAGGTTACTTCAAGATAACTGGTCCATTGCCATCCAATATAACCTGTCCTCCCTCTGGACCCGAGTTTAAATCGCTGCGCATCCTTCTCGGCTATTGATCTCATCTCGGCGAGTGCTACACCGATACCAATTCCTCGCTGAAGCATCTTCATCTATTTACTTCTTCAGCACATTTTGATTTCATGCCACGCCGGAGTTCTCGAGATATATCGATATTAGGATCCATGGTCATCCATTTTGCCCATCACTGGAGACAGCGGTCATCTTCGGAACATTTCGACAGACTCCGAACCATTATAAGAGGCTCAATGTCTTTACAGAGGGTCACCTGTCACCATTGTATATACATTATATACGCTAATACGTCCTGATAGCAGTATGTATTGATATTAGGCCACGGGTCTTTTACAAGCCAATAACTGTCTTCTCCGTGATCGGATAAACTTATATATTTGGCCCGGGGGATCTGTGCACCCAATAGATGTCTGGGGAATCATATTACGACCAGGGGTGATGCTCGTCATTGATCTCACTTCAGTCAGGTATTTAATGCCACGGATTATTGGAGAAAGTAATATTCAGTGATGTGTTTTGTATGTGCATTCTAGTGTACTACCATAGTGTTGGGCATATACTGAAGACATTTGGGGCCTGAAGATATTTCTACCAGATTTCTTAACTCAGCTTGATGTATCTGGTACTACTCGTCTTTGAATTCGTCTGCGAGTTCTTGGAGAGTACCTGGAGCCTTCAGACGTTTGGAAAGTATTCCTTGTTGAAATAATGTAAATCTAGATGTCCGTAAAGGCTACTGGACCTTAATTAAATAGGTTGAATCTATCGGACTCGTGTCTATGTGTGTATATATTCAGATTGCGTTCGAATTAACGATCACATACCCTAACCATGTCCATATATATCCTCATTAGTCCAATTTAGTCATCTGATTTCAAGAAGGGTAATCATACCAATTAGTTAATCAGACTAACTAGGTAGTAGAAATAAAGGTATTAGTTTGGAAACATAGTAACACAATGCTCGCAATACCTGCGTCACACACAGCATACGAACATCTGAGAGACTCGGTATTTGTAACAGATGCATGAGAGACTGTACTGTAATCTAAAGCCTTCTGATTAATTCCAAACGTTTTATGAATAATCCTGATACTTCTGGCGAGATATATATGTAGATGTTATCTGTGCCATTACCAATGTTAGGACTGTGGCTGATTGGTGTGTGAAGAACGTTTCCCATGGGAGCAGATCCGTGCACTTTCTGCCCAGCATTGATCGTAACCTCTGACTCGAATTTCTTCTACTGATTAACTTCCCGACGATGACTGTCATAAACGAGCGTGGATGTTCCCGACTTGTTGCCACATCAAAAGAATGGACATAATAGTTTCACCAAGGGATATGCCCTCTTCAGCCTGTGTTAATTCTGCATGTGGAATATCTGATGGTGGATCATAAAAATGAAAGAACAGATGTTAAATGTATCGATTTTACAATCGGAGATAGAGTGCACTTGATCCCTTCGTGTAGATTTATACGACATCACTTTAGATGTGAAGTGGGGAATATAGACTTGTGTCATACTCAGAGAGAGAAAGAGAGAGAGAGAGAGAGAGAGAGAGAGAGAGAGAGAGAGAGAGAGAGAGAGAGAGAGAGAAAGAGAGAGAGAGAGAGAAAGAAAGGAGGGAGGGAGGGAGGGAGGGTAAGGGAGGGAGGAAGGGAGGGAGGAAGGGAGGAGAGAAAAAGAGAGACATCCACACACACAGATACACAATCCAGATATATGGCAAGGTTGCAATATGTACATACATGTATATTGACGGTTTCCACTAGACCACCTTCACTTTATATTTTCCATAACAGAATTGTGTGCCATCAATTTGATTACTTCATATTGTGCTGGAGCGCGCCATACACTTCATGGCGCCTCATGTCCAGTAGACCCATCTGTTCCAGGTGTCTTTGATCGTCTGAACCTCCGTACATGAGAGGTGTTAACTTCAGCCCCACCCCCGGTCCGAGAGTTCCGAAAGGGGAGATAATGTGCCCTTTGACACCTGAAGTTGACAAGCTCCTCTCCAGACTTCTTCAGGTCTGCGACCGTCATCTGTCTGTAGCCGGACTACTCTGTCTGAGTGGTCAGCGTCTGTAGCAAGAACTCTTGACATGGTCCGTGTTGATGGTCAGACGGTCGCTTCAAAGCCGACTGTTCTGATCCTCCAAATATTACACACACCACTTCAACTGTTCCCAGTCCTTGATATGGTGTGAGGATAATTGATGTTGAAATGTTGGTCTTGCTCTGCCTGCCAAAATGTTTGAAGATTATTCCGCTACACTGATGCACAAACTGTTATCAGTCCCGAGATAACGTTGTTTCTGTAGGTTCCGAAAAAAGATTGATTCGGCGAACAGTCCTGATTGTTATCCTGTATAGTATTAGACATCCTTCATGATTTATTCACCACTGTGTTTCATGCAATTGATCTCGATTTAGTAACATAATAGTTCGGGTTGGGAATATTTAGATAAACTTTATGACATGTCGCATTCGCATTGATCTTGACTTATATTAGGGAATCTTTCTTATCTTATGAATTTGTAAATAAATATATGTGCAGTAAATGTCTGTATTTTCGTTCCAACCTTAAGTAATTATTATAAATTAATTTGCTTGATAGTTTCTGATTTGACCGATAATCAATCCAAGAAACATGGCCATGAAAACCAATGGATTGTTGGTAATGATATACCAGTTTGAAATCTAGTAGTTGAACTTTAAAATACCAGTTGAATATTGTTGAACACGTATAAACCAGAAATAACCCATCCCACTGACTATATCAGTTTATGACAGGAAGAATCCCGTAATATCCGTAGCGCTGAATATTGCAGTAAACATGCGAGCACCGGATGGATTATCAAACTAGACACTAATCTGATGTTATGCGCTAACACAAGTATTACCAAATTTCGCCTCTTGAGCCAATTCTAGCACGAGTTCTAGATTGATTATGTTATTACAGTACCTCCATTCCCCTATCTGCAATCAAATCTGCCTGGCCACATTACAATAACTAGACCCAGGCTACCATGGACACGATGACCCATGATGGTCAAATCGCGGGCAACCACACGTTTCCATTAAGTCCCAATTTGTATACTCATTACTTCAAGCCTTCGATGATTTTCCGCAACATTTCTGCATATCGAATAGTTTACTTTTCATAGCTGGTTATCCTACGAGGTCGTGCCATTGGTCGTCTGGAATTGGTCAATTTCCATAATTCCCCGTGTCCGTATCAGCTCCGTTAGGCCATCCTCATTCACGGAGACCTGTGGAATATGCTTAGTTACGCTGTAATTGGGTCTATTGATTGACATCATCGGTGTCAGCGCCTGGGTCAGATGAGTTTCTGGACAAGGGTCACGATCCCCAGACCCTTAGTCTATCAGGGGAGGATATAACCTATTGGTAAATTACTGATAGTTGCCAAGTCTAGATGGTTTCCTGTTAATGCTTCTGTATTTCCTTGCTTGTCAGTGATTGAAGCGATTACGATTGATCGACACGGGCTGCGCTGTATATACAGAGAATGCAGGAAGAAGGATTTTTTTATAATTAGCAATTTTAAACGTTTGCCAAGTATGATTGCGGATCTGGGAAGACTAGGAATTTGATCTTCAGTGTGAGTCATTGCTGAACGATCGTTAGCTAATACACACGATTCCTTTTTATAAAGTCTACCATTGCACGATATACACATATAGACGGTTTTATTATAGATACATACCTCTGGGACTACTGCTGAGATCAGACTGGGAGAATACCACTTATTTTGTACTTAGTCTACCTAATGTTGATATTCAAGTATTAAAAACAGTTTTATATTTTCGGTTGAACTGTCGCTGCATGAAATATATAAAGTACTATCCATCATTATATGTAACTTAGCTGATTGGAATATCGTTTCACTGTATCTGATGTTTCCCGTACAATTACTTGACCTGATTTAACCTCTCGGACATGTAAGCAATCTCACCTATGTCTTACCAAATAAGCCCTTGTACATTTCTTTCACTTTCAATGTCGCTATAAACAAAGTTGTAATCCCTTGCTAGTTTGACATATATATCGTGTTCGCATCCAGTTCTTGATCTTCTGAACCATCTTCTGAACGTGATTACAGAGCTGACTTATAGAAGAACCGCATGATGATAAGATTTGATGACAAGCCGACCCTCGACAAGCTTGAATGAAATCTCGCTCCTGCTTTCCCAAAGTTTCTACTTTTCAATCACACGATTGATCATTCTTGAGAGCTCGCTTGATCTTTGTGTAAAACTCGTCCGACCATGCGGGGTATAGATCGGTGTGATTATTCCCAGGGGTGAGTCACGTGCTCGAGGCCTACCCGCGTTCCACGAGGGTCCCTCACCTCAATCCCTACCCATTTGGGACCGTCAGGATGATCGATAGGGGGACTTACTTTCTGAGAAAAGTATGGAATTGAGCGCGCAACAGGCATCTGAGATTTCTTCATGATAGCATGCACTAGGCGTTGTCTCTTGTTCCTCATGCGAAGACTGGGTACCGTCTAATTTATCTGGGAATGAGATCTCGCCTCAAGTTGCGCTAAACAATCACTCGATTATTGTACAAGCATGCAATGTTGGTGGAAGCACTTCGCACGTTAAGATGGTTTGTCAATGTAAATTTGATTTAGACTGATTGCAGGGCATGAGAGTGCTGGAAAGAGCAAACATTATGAAGCAGTGGGACTTTCTCTGATTTCGTCAATAAGTCATTGATCATGCTTAAAGTGTAAAATTATTAATCAAAATCTTTAACTGAATTATACATCATCCGTCTTATGGACACAGCCTTTAATGTTATTTTTGAACATGATTGATCTTCAGACAAATGTAGTTCATTATATTTTCCAAAAGGAGAACATCAACTTTTCGTGTGACCATTACCATTATATTTTCCAAAAGGAGAAGATAAACTGTTCGTGTGACCTCTACAAACTAGGCCAGTGGTGTCTGAACAGGTGCGATTCAAGAAACGTACCGTTGATGCTACCTGTGTTGATATAACGATATACCATACAAGTGTGGAGTTAGCATAATGTACATTCATTATGTTGGTCAATTTAATTCACATTATTCACAATACTACTTAAAATGTTCACCATTGTTAAGTATACGCACATCGCGTACTATTTACGATGGACTTTAAACAGTTAGTTTGAGATAAGGTCTTCCGTTATTACTCCCTCGACGGTCGTTACTGTCACAATAAACACCCAAATGACCGAACACTGTGTAAAGACTACGCGAGAAACTAAATATCGCCAAACTAGTGCAGAATAATGCAATTGTCCAGCACTAGGGCATAGTAAGTAATTACATTACTGTGGCGTTCAGGTAGCTTGTGTCTGTGTCCTATCTAATTTCACCGGCAAAGGACGTCTTTGTTCATCAGTTTGGTTGGACACGAGCACGTCAAGAAGCGACATATTATCCCGGTGAGGCGAATAGCTTCTCCTGGTGAGGCGAATAGCATCGTTCTCCGACCGTCGAGTACGGTAAGCTCGCTATATGTTGAGAACTTTTTCCCATCCATAAGAGCTCACACGAACTAGGAACTAATGCAATTTTGTCGGCCAAGCTGTAACCAAATTTGACGCTGACGTATGACCCAAAGATTAACTTCAAACAGCGTGTGTTGGCTAGTTTTGACCAAATGATTGCTTGGGAAAATGAGCGATGTTTGGTACTTTGATATTTTTCCTTATCGGGCAGGAGATGGAATGGTTCTTTCGCGAAGATGACATTATGATTTAAGACTTGTGAAATACGGAAGCACTCGGAATTCCATAAACGGCATTGTTGTAAAGGGTCTTTTAATGGATTCAACGAATGTTTCCAACGTGTTTTCAATATGTCAAGAAGTGAAATAGTGCCTTGTTGGGAACATACGCAGTTAATAGTGGCTAGTGCTATTAAATATCAATTTACGTCACGAAAGTTGGTTGTAAAGGGAATTGATACACAATTTAATTGAATCAAATGGGATCATTTCGTGCAGAAATAGATTATTCTTTCGTACAACATCATACATGACGGTAAGCCTCGGAACAGAATGTCTAAAAGTGTTGTATCTAAATGTCTATTTTAAGTCAATTTTCTAAAGTTACGTAATTTCTCAATTTCACGATAACGCAAGTCAATTCAGAAAGCCATTTCCAGAGTTGACCGTGAACGACAGGCGTGTGTGCGGGCCACGAGAAGATCTCCATCACTGCAGACCTTATCTATCTGACGTAACGTTACATTGGAGAAATGGATCGGCTCCACTTCCGTCTATATAAATCCCATTCCCACGTTGATCGATAAGACAGTAGCACGGCCAGTTGAACTCTCCCTGTTGAAGGCCTGGCGTAAAACAACAGTAAACCGCGGTTCCAGGAAGCAATCTTACCCAGGGAATCTTTTTTCACGCGTAGGTTTCTGTGCTCATTCCACTCCGCGGTGATATGAAAGGGCTCGATAAACCCCAGTGTCACTCACGGAAGCGCATGTGAGATTTCTTGTGGAGAAGATGTGTAGAAGGATCATGGCTTAACTGCATGAAGACTCGCATACAGACATTTCAGAATGCAGAAATCTCCCTCGCAATGGCGGGGTGGAGGATCCGGGTTAATTGTTTGATCTTACTTAGCTCCTTTCCAAAAATATATGTTCTAGGGGTAGTCATTTTGTGAGTCTAATTGGGGTTGGAATATATCCTATGTATCGAGTTGAGTATAAGGATAATGGAAATAACACATATGATAACATTTTTATATTCCTTCTGGGAACTCAATTAACGGTACAGTATCCAGGCAAAGACATGTTTGTGATGCAACAATTCACACTATATATAGTGCCCTGTGTAGAATTAGGCCACTGGTACGTGTGCATGAACGTGTCGAGCAAGTTTCTGTTCTCAGAAGAACGTTTTCTTTGCTCAATCTATCTTGTGTACTAGTCATAACTCATTCAGTTCACGACTAAAGGGTATATTCAGGGTAGCTTTCTTGGCAATTGGTAGTAATTATGTTTCTGGGTTGACAAGATATTGGTGCCAGACACGACATTGGCACCAATATTAGCCGTTCTTTAGACATAATATTGACACCAATATTAGCCTTTCTTTAGACATGATATTGGCACAAATATATGCCATCAAACTAAGTACACCATTGCTCTCTGGATGTCGTTGTACACGCTGTGTTATTATCATTCTGAATGTTCCAATGTTCGAGGAGACCAAGTACAATCCAGCGATGCAATGGGCAGTAACACTCCATGTATTTCGATGGCAAAGGCTGATCCGGGTCTTCTATTAAGTGCTGTTCTCTGCGGGCAAACCAAAGCGTTCTGTAATAACACTCGTCTTTATAACATCGTACTGGCTATGCTGCTGATTCCCTCTCGTAAGCATCTCCAGATAAAACACAGTTGTTTTATTGCTGGCTGTAGCTGTCTGCTGATGTCATTGGACGGATGGCTGTATGCGGACTGTTTGATATTAACGGCATGTATTGATGCGTAGAATTTTACTTCAACTTTATGTGGAAATACGTACACGCCCTTCGAATCCTATGTCGCTGTTGTGAGTTCAACTTGTCGTTATTTCTACATTTATTACACATGACAGCAAAAGCCATGTTCGGTCAAATAATATATGTTAACTGAAATGCATGCTGCAGTAATGCCAACATTCATGAGTGGGTAAATATGCACTCGCCAAGCAACCAAGAATAACATGCATTGCATTTAATGCCAATTTATTCAGCATTGCAAAGGCTAGAATGCAGTGGTGTATTTCTTTCAACTAATGAAGTTGGATGAATAGAAATTGCTTCATTGAGAGGCTGCATTGGAATTCTTTCTTAGAAACCAACCTGAAAGAGGTTATGTATTAATGTCCTCCGACTCTGGCTACTAGTGCCGTCTATTTCAATACCGATATTTAAATTACACTGGATAATCAATGGAATTTGATTTGCATCTATCGCAATCATACGATTTAGACAACCTGCATTAATGTCACGTTTGCGTAATGTGTTTGATGTGCATCGTCACATTCTCTGATCGCCTCGAGTCTGTGGTGAGGCCTTGCACAGCGGCTGATTGAGTTGTAGCATGCCTTGCAGCTTCCTATTCCGTGCCTACCGCCGCCTTGGCAGTTCATAAGTTCTTAATAATTTGGGTTGATCAAGTACTTGTGCTTTCCATGTTGGTACTCTTCAAAGGCACGAGTTTATAGTCACCCCCTATCCCCCCCCCCCCCCCCCAACACACGTGACTACTGCTAAATGACACGTGATCAAATCCTAGTAAAGTTTGATACCGTCAATGACAATGATGTAAATGAAGGTTTTATGACTTCTTCATAGCGGGTAATGGAAATATTACTGTTTAATTACCCGTGAGCTTCAAGGAATGGTCGTTTCTTTACAATATTTATAAAAATAAACGTTGATCGAAATTGGTACCTTTCAATTTTGAATGTGTGTTTCATTAAACAATTGCTCAGTTGCATGCCTTGACTCACTCGGTCGTTAAATATTCCTTTCAAGCAGTTCTTCATCCAATAGTTTGTCCTACGGTGCATATTTCTAACCTTAATTAAGTGCTTAAACTCACTTCTTGATTATTAGCGTCTTTATTAGGTAGGGAATGGTACTATGTGATAACTATCATTATTGACTTGATTCTACAAGCAAGAACCAATACATTACGATGTGTATATAGTGATAAGACACGCCTAAAGTGTTCCATATCCACTGGAAATATGCATGATACTGAGCTTGTAAGAAGAGTTATTTAGAACATGGGTATCCATCTCGCTGCTTAACTAGTCGTATTCAGTAACTATGTGAGTATAGAATAGTATAGAATAGAATAGAGTAGGATAGAGTAGAGTAGAATAGAGTAGAGTAGAATAGAATAGAGTAGAATGCAGTATGCCATGTTAAGTGTTGTTGTTTGTCTTGTATGGCAATATGTGGGAATGGAATGAAGAATACAGTACAGCATATTCACTGTTGTTATTTGTCTTCCAGGCGGACTTCGGGAGCTTCACAGTCGCTGTCAGAGCGGCTTCTTCGGCTACAAGTGTCGCTTCCGGTGTCGGTGTAAGAGGAACGAGGTCTGCGACAAGATTCACGGCAACTGTCTGACCGGATGTCGCGATGGATACTGGGGGCCAGGATGTCAACTGTGTAAGTGTCTCATCTACCTCTATTAGATTTCAAATATGGACTAATTATTGTGATATTCAAAAACCTGTTTCCTTTGTTAAACCCTCCTTCATTCCTTTCAATATGTACTTCTTGTATATATTTTCTTGTTTCTATTTCAAATTTGTTCAAGGAATCAATAAGTGGATTTCTTGGTTAATGTGGGGGGTTACGCTATTGCCCACAACTCCACATTAACCTTGAAGTAACTAATTATTACGGACATACTCACGAACCACGGGTGATACTGCTGAAAACGACGTATTGACTGTGGACTGTATTATAGACATATTCTAATATCCGCCCGGGGCTGATTTTAACCGGATGTTAGGCAGGATGCGTCTTCAGAGAAATCATGTCTGCCCGTCTCCATCAGCTGACAATCAGGTCTACACGCTGGGGACCTAGGAAGGCTATCAAGCTTCCTTGAAATGTTTAGCTTAAATTGCCTAGTTAAAATAATGAACGACGTTTGTTTGACGGCTATCAGTAGAGTTACGCAATGACGTCCCTCGGGTGTCTTCGGAACTAGAAGTCTATTCAGCATCCGATTCCAAACTGAATCGAGTTTTCGAACAGGATTGCAGTTAAGTAATTTGCTGGGTTGAGAAGGCGTGTAAATGGCTTCGTAATGTGAAATATGCAACCCCCCTTTGTGGACCGTGTTGCGTGCAGACTTCAAAGCTATGATCCAAATCCGCAATGATGTTACACTAACTCGATGCTTCTTCCTTCGTGCAAAAGCTCAAGGTGAAATCAACCAACGATAAAACATCAGATATTGTTTCCAATATTCGAAGTGCTTGTGTTTCTATGAGTTTAGAATACAAGTGTTATATAAAATGTCATGCGTAACGATAGTTTTCTTGTGCTGATTTTTCGGCACTGATCTTTTACTTTTTTTTGGTTGTTTTTTGTTGTTGTTGCGATGTTTCATTTAGAAATCGCTGACGTTCTTCCGTTAGTCTACCGGGTACCGGTATATAAAATTGAATCATTTAATGACTGACATCGTCTTTATGTGTGTAAATTCCTGGGCCCGTATTCTCGAAACTTCTTAGCTAAGAACATTTTAGTGAGAAAAGATCTCTTCGAAAATCATCATAAGCAGAAAACCAGTTAGGCAAATTCTTAACACTTACGAACTTGCGAAGTTTCGAGAATACGGGCCCTATAATAAGGATTGAGAGACGAACTAGTGTTATTTAATTTAGTCTTTAATCCATCCAGCATGAATGCTAATGGTGAATAGTTCTTCAGTAGGAAAGGAACAGTTGATAACGAACACTACGTATAAAAAACAGGTATCGTTTCTCGGAGCTCTCATATCTACTACGAGACCATAAGGACTCTCATGGCGATCTCTAATACATGGGGATCGAGCACAAGTTTACGAGAGCGCTATGATCTTATAGAAGTTGAGCTTCGTTAAACGACATCCAGTACCGTTTGAGCTAATTCGCACCATTTTAAAAACGAAATTATATAATCCTAATGAATTGAGCTACACGTGTTGTGTCGATCTGCCCATCGACAAACTGCGTTAAATATTAGCGAAACTCCCCCAAAGATATTTCGCCGATAAATATTTACGGTAGTACCTGTAAAAACGCAATTTACTCTTCACAGCGAGTGTCCTTCTTCGTCAGCCATGAGCACTGATCGATAATGTCATATTTGAACACATTAATGAATAGAAATTATGGTAAACAATTATTACTGATAGCACGTTGATCTGGGAATTGCCAAACAAATAAGTAAATTAACAAAGACCAGTATGCGTGTCTTCATTTAATAGATGTCAATAGCATAAACGTCGCCTTTAATAGATTGCAATAGCATAAAGGTCGTCTATTTTGTTGTGTAATCAATGACTTTTAAATGATGAAAATTCTGCAAATGTTTTCTTTTTTTTTTCCTTTGGCAGATTTATTAATCCTCAGATTCTAATCTCTGTGTAATAAAGATGTGTCTGATATGTTGTCATGGTGATTGGGTACTTCTCAGAGCGAGATCGATCAAGATAACATCCACATTATTGCTAACTCATGACAAAGTAGAACTGTGGATCTTTCAATTCTTCTTGTATAAATTCGCATTTACTAGTATTTAGTGTACTTGTTTTTCATATTGATGCTATTAAAGTGTTAATATGTTAATGGCCGGGTTGCCTGTAACATTAGCATATTAAAAAATCATTCTTCGAGACCGTTTCCATACTCATCCGCATGTAGTCTTATATTTCGTCATTTTACATAGGCTTCTACTCATCTACCGTCATGATGGCATCCTTGGTCAAAACATGGACACATTATCCATAGACAAAGTTGCTTCGTCTCCATAATGCTTCTGCTATCCGCTATGGAGACGTCGATATAAGCTGAATGCATATGATGCAATACACATCTGGATTTCGGGACTAAAATTACCCCTAGTCCTTGTCAAAGACTTTCGTCGCAATCCTTTCGATTTTAATTTTTTTTAATTTGTATTATTTTTTTAGAAAATGTGGCATATGACAAGGATTGACATTACCCAACCCCGATATCGCTGGAACGCAGAGTCAACGCACCAATAACGGAGTCTCTCTCTTTCTTTCGCAGCCAACATCTGCTACTACAATGGCCAGAAGAGGAACTACATG
Organism: Lepetodrilus elevatus; assembly: GCA_034780755.1. Lineage (NCBI taxonomy): Eukaryota > Metazoa > Mollusca > Gastropoda > Lepetellida > Lepetodrilidae > Lepetodrilus > Lepetodrilus elevatus. The sequence continues at coordinate 30,415 of JAVCKZ010049870.1, forward strand.
GGAACAAAGTCGTTGACCAACAACAGGTACACGTGTCAGAGTTGGACGACTCAGATCCCACAGAAACACACGTACACCGGGAAAGACTTCCCTGACCGGGTCCTGCCCAACAACTTCTGTAGGACGACCGCCGATTCCTCCAAACCCTGGTGCTACACCACGGAGCCCAGAGTCCGGTGGCAGTACTGTGCCATCAACAACTGTAGTAAGTATCACAGACTCGGCTGGTGCTAGTGCAATGGTAGATCATTGGACTTCACAAGTTAGCGTTCGTCCATACATTACAGTGGAAACGAGTTCGTATTTTTTAGAAGTTGACATCACCACCTGTGTTCGTGTTTCAGACTGCCCTGGTGGTAGGTTCGGCAGCAATTGCGGAAAGGAGTGTCATTGCAAGGACCAATCAGAGAGCTGCGACAGCATCCTGGGAATGTGCGAGAGCGGCTGCGCAGCTGGCTGGACTGGTTACGACTGTCAAACACGTAAGCACTTTGCGCATCCTTCACATCACAGCTTGCGACAATCTCGACCAATGACATCACTGGAAATGTTTTTTATTCATTTGTCCAAAGAATGTGAAGTGCGCGTAGTTATTAAGAGATAAATGGCGAACAAAATCGCATAAAAAGAAAAGTAAGGCTATAATTACCATATTTTATATCACTCGGTGTTCGCATGCGGAACAATTACCGTGAATGACACTTCAGACTTTATACATTTTCCCATAGATATTTCCCCGAGGACTAATCTACAGCAAAGTGTTGCCATATTCAGTCAATACAGACATTAACTGACCTTCCATGCTTTATGCTACAAGACGTACACATATGTGCTTCTTGTGGTGTTTCCTATAATCGCATTACACCTCGTGGCAGTACTCTACGGACCCTTAATTTAAATTTTGAACACGCTGCGATAAATCGATTGATTCAGTTTGACCCAAAATGTAGGGGGGAAAAACGAGTCCGTAGAATGTTCCTATCAAGTCCCAGAAGATCCAATGCTTGTAAAAACACACAGTGGCATCATCTTGACTCCAAATTGTGTAACAATCTAGTGGACTCGTAAAGATAATGGCACAAGAATTGATCTTGCCCGCGGAACTAGCAATGATAATAATGTTAAATCAAGAAAAAAACGGGAAAGAAAGTAAAGTCTGGCTATCTATCCGAGAAACGGTCACAATCTCGCTAAATTAAATCTAAATATTTTGAAAGGACATGTCAGGGTTCTTGACAACATCACCGTGGAGAAGTCGGATTATTACTCCGAGACAGTGGGAGTGAGATGAAGCACTGGTTGATTAGTAGCGAGGTGCTACGTTAAGACGAGAATTACGAGATCGGTGTTGAGATGTGCACCAGGAACACCAATAACGTAAAATCTGTGTCCACTGCATCTGGTGGAAGCTTTGTGTGCGCCAGAACTCTGGGCTCATAAAGATACCCATCTCCAGATGTAATACAATTATCATCACGGGTCCCGGGCTTCCATTGAGTCATAAGTGTGATAATGACCGAGCCCGCTCGCGTGATTTACTCTGATCATCTCTCATTGAATGTAATCACAACTCTGCCGCTTCCAGCGCGCCATAAATCTCACTTTAAACAATAACATGCTAATTTTATGGAACCACTTGTTCTGTGCAATTTTAGCCTTGAATTTGAATTCGATTTGGCCTGACCTTTATTGGAAGACATTGTCTTTTGACCAGGAAATTCCTCTGTAATGCAATTTACTTTTCTCACTTTTTCAAAGGGAAAATCTAAAACATGTCTAAAGTTGAATTTTTTTACGTTAGGAATTGAACAAGGATTATTCGACTTTCGCCAGTTACCAAAGTCCCCAAGAGCGTGCTGTTCAATGTAACTTGAAATGCATCGTAGATTACACATACAGAAATAGACACTATTAAGTCGATATTGACATGTATTTGTAACTTTATCCAACACCGGAGACTTACGTTAAGTAATTATAATATAGCTGGGAAAGCACGTTCCTAAACTTGTGTTAACATTGAAATTGCGAGTAGTTTTTCGTTCAGGTCTACCTGTTAAGTCGAGGCATTCCTGCTTGCAAATGTTTGGAGCCGTTCATTTTTCTCAATTCAAATATCAGCGTTGTTCTGGTGGTGTGAGTCTCGTGTAATTGAAATCAGTCTAGTTTGGATTCCTTGTCGTGGAGAAGACCAGACAGTGTAGACGTTTATCAGGATTCCGGGATTACTTTTGTCTGCACGATGCTTGTACAGACTTCTCCCGGAGTTAACTCGACAATCTCCGACCGTAACGCCCGTACGAACTTCCAGTGGCTGTGTTCTTAAGGCGATGGATGTTTGAAGACCATTATTTGAGAAAATGTCGGATATCCAATTTTCAAAGTAAACTTATTGACGTAGACCTGAGAGAGAAAGTATACATGGTATGTGTAAAGGGCGATGACGTTTGGAAGTCAATTGTCAGTATACTTGTAACCCTTTCGTATAGAAAGTGACACTAACAGCAGTGCAGATGTCTAATGCTAGCCATGTAGTCACAGAGGGTGAAAGTAAAACACTGTATATCAATTCTACTGAGTGGAATAATATTGAAATCAATGTGAAATGAGCAATTGAAAATCTTTACAATCTGATACACAAACTGGTAGCTATACGATCATCCTCGGAACCGTACAGCCATAGTATGCCTACCTAACATCCGGCGTTTGGAGGATGATATGTGATGCGCAATAAATATATTTACATTAATATACTAGTATAAACGTTTTTAAATCACTGCAATTCTGGCGATGCAATACCGGACGCAGATCTTACAAAGCATTTCTGTGCCTAGTCCCTCGAGATGTTCAGAAGACCGCGGGTGATTCGCTACACGTTCTAACTCCCAGTCTACGTTCTAACCCCCAGTCCACGTTCCAACCCCAGTCCAAGTGTCGAAACTGTCCAGATATACAGACATTTAAACGCTGGACACTAATACTCCCAGAGGAAATTACTGCGTCAACGATGATGGAGGATTGCGGCTTTAAACTGGACTGATGTGAGAGTCAGTTTTGGACGTTGTGCCTTTAATCCTGCCGGTGTAACATTGAATACCTACCCTAGTTGAAAACCTACCCTAGGGTAACTTTTCAACCGTTGAATACCTACCC
>JAVCKZ010049871.1:1511-18115 GCA_034780755.1 Lepetodrilus elevatus
CAGTCAGATCTATAAACAGAGGACAATTGCAGTCAGATCTATAAACAGAGGACAATTGCAGTCAGATCTATAAACAGGACAATTGTAGTCAGATCTATAAACAGAGGACAATTCCAGTCAGATCTATAAACAGAGGGGGATGTAGCACAATGGTGGAACATTGGGATTTCGGAGACAACGGGCCCAGGTTCAAATCCCATCTCAGGATCCTGGCATCAATGTTCACGAAATCTACCTTTCTGACACGATCATGCTAGGATGTACTGTCTGTACCATATGACAGCACAGTTATCATCCTTGGTTTGTCAGTACCAGCCCAGTATTCACAGGCTTACTGTAACAGCCGTACAGATATTAATAATAATAAGAGAACAATCCCAAATAAAAACATTAATGACCGAGTGAATTATTTTACTTAAGCAGGAACCTTTCACCCATACGTGACATATTTCATTATAATACAAATATGCAGTAGCCCAGATAAGGCGCGTATCTGTGTAATTAACGCAGTACAAATTGAGAAATATGCATAGATTTTAAATCTGGCAGTGATGAAAACGCGTACATAATGATAAAATACGTGGGCTGTTTACGGTCTCGCATATCACTTATTTATTTATTTTTTTAAATAGATCTCATTTTACAAAGAATAAAAACTTATAGGTTTAATTGGAGATGACAATATCTTGATAATGTTTTCTTCCTTTTTTTCTTCTTCTTTTAGAATGTTCAATTGACTATTGGACATTCAATTTCGGCCGTATCTGACCAGAAATAAATGTCCGATAGTAAATGGGGCCATTACAACTACGTTTAGCTATTTGAACTTTGTTAAAAGCAACCTACAACTGCTATTAATCTTCATATAATACTCCCTAAGTTAATTTCTGGGAGTACCAGTATCGCAATATTTGAAAATACTCCCTAAATCAAGATCAGCAAGTACCATACTCCCAGGTCGCAAATTTTATCTGGAGCTCTGCAGATGTTTTTAAATTAAAAGCAGCATGAAAAACGTGATAAATAAAATTGGATTAAAACTTTTCAATTTTCAATTCTTTATTGCATGCAAGGCCACTGGCCCATATACAGTAATACATGTACATTTCAATGTATTTAAATAGCAAGACTTTAAAAGTTAATATATACTAGTAATTAAATATGGAGAATGGTATAATAACAGGACAAACTTTGTAACAGATTGTCTACCAATGCGTAGAGTAATATAAATAACTACAGGGGACATTGGCCACAATGGGCAGTTGACTCACCCTGGAGTCGTCTGATCTGGGTCTGACGCCGGATGTGTGTCTGGTACGCCAGGGGGTGCTGGTCGACGGGGACGCAGTGTATCAGGTAGTACTCCAGGTGGCGCCACACGATGAATAGGCAGTTCTCTACTATGTCTGACCACGTTAAGGCAATAACCCATGTGAATTTGTGCTTGATATATTAATAAGGTACAGTGGAGTTCCACTAATTCGACCTTCGATAGTACGATTCCCCCGGTATCCGATTAGTTTTGATTAGTAACCAAACCTTTTACTACATAAACAGATGCATTTTCTCTCTTTTTTTTCTCGCTCATAAATATGGCTTGATTGAGAATGCACAACTCCTTCATAGATGCAAGGGAATTCAATGAAATGCCAACAACATTTTAGCATAGAAATAATGGGTCTGGGTCACATTCTACTAAACAATTGTAGCAGCCGTAACTTGCCATACATTCATGACTCACTACTGCTACAATCACTGTTAATAGAAACCCTGGGCTGCGTTCAGGCTGCAATACATTTCACTACACTACGTTACGCTACCTTTCTACAAAGTAGTGGTTGGCTGAATGATTTCGTAGGAAAATAGAAGTAAATTGGTTTGCACATAGTACTACCATGTGTTTGCTGAATGGCTACTGTAACACTATGTATTGGAGCCTGAACGCAGCCCTGGTCTCCTGACCACTGACAAAGGGCCTGCTCCTTTCTAGCTGTTCTGTCCGAGACATGCGCAGTTACACTGGATGTCTGTACTTTCTGTCTGAGACATATGCAGTTACAAAGGATCAACACCACACAGTGTAACTGCACATTCTCGGACAGAAAGTAGTGACAGAACAGCTAGAAAGGAGCAGGGCCAGAGACTTGAGTGAATGACTGTGGACAAGGATACATGCATGGTGCTGTATCTCCCTGGCCTTGTGATTCACGATCTCCTTCAGCCGATCCTTGGCCAGCTCTTGCCGCTGCTGGGACGACATCTTCTCAGCCCCGCTTGTACCGGAAAACTGAAGGACAAGAAAACCAAATATTGCACAACAAATACAGCAGCAGCGAGTAAATTAAATTAAATTTGGATTATCTCCCCTTTTCGCGAGTACACTTAGCCTGTCGCAATAATAATGCAAAAAGTTCATGAAAATAAATGTTATTTATTGTTGGTCAGACTCCGTTTCCGCGATCTTGACATCTTAAAACTTCACGTATTCCGATTCAGCAAATTACTGGCAGGAAAGGCTCCGGTTACCTGTTTGAGGTCCTCCGAGCTGAGGTCCTGGAGGTGTGCCAGTTTCTGGACGTGCTGCCTGTGGCTGTCGTACACCTGGAGGAACTGTGAGGAGCACTGCTTGAGGAGGTACACCACCACGCCCAGACTGGGAGACTGTGTGCCCACCACGCTGGACATGGACAGATCTGCTGGCAGCGAGAAACACGTGCTCATAGCTACACGCTAAATACGACATTTTCAACCCAATACATGCATCATTGAGGTACAAAACAAACATACAACCAGGCCCCGAGATTAGAAATCTTTTGGAATAAGATTTCATGCTCAACCTCAAATTTGATAGGGGATTTATGAATATAACGTTGAGCATGGAATGGTAGTAAAAATGTTTCGTAATTTCGGGGCCAGGACCCAAGTGTCATGCTCAATTTAAAGTTTTGTTCACAAATCCCCCAAATAAAAGTCGAGCTTGAGCATGAAATCATACTCAAAATGTTTTGTAATTTAGTTTTTAAAATAGTTTTTGTTTTCACAGTACATGTGAACCGACCCTCCACGTGAACCGACCCTTCATGTGAACCTACCCTCCAGGTGAATCGACCCTTTATGTGAACCGACCCTCCATGTGAACCTACCTTCCATGTCCTGCATGTCCCGAGATTTGCCTTCCTCCAGGCTGGGACTGAACAAAATACGACAGTTCTTGGTGGCGGGACCTGAAACATGGTCACCTTGCAGTTAGCTTGTAATTAGCTTGCCTCGGTCTTCAGTAGTCTTACTAAGCATATACCTAGATAGGTTCTTTATACAGTGTTCGAAATAATGCAAATAATGAGGGGGTCATTCTCCATAGGCCCAATGTTAAAGGTGGTAAAATCTGTAATTTTCAGGGGGTCACACAGATACCTTTAACATTGCAGATTTTCAAATGACCCCAGGAAACCCTATTAATTCGAACACTGTTTATAGATTGTAAATATGTATTCATCACTCTGGAAGTAATAGATATATAGATTGTCAACAGCTTATCTATATGGGCATAGCAACAGACAATTGTGATTTTAGCGGAAAACTAGTCTGTGGTCTGGGGCCTACATGCCCCAAGCCAAGTACAAGGTAAATTAATCGACCCCAGGACAAATAAATCGGCAGATTACCACGGATCCAAAGAACATTTCCACGCCTGTTTATATGCTGGTAAACAGATATGTGAATATTTTACAAGAAGGATTGTGTAGGTTGTCAATACATGTACTGACCCGACTCTGTGAGCAGGGAGCGGCAGTAGGCGACGATGTTACAGACCACCTCTTGGTACGCCAGGGCCACTCTGGCGGCGATGTCCTGTTTGTCCTGTCGGGCCTGGCTGCCCAGGCTGCCCAGCTGTTTGGAGAAGCGCGGGGAGAAGCTGTAGTGCGGCAGCAGGGACAGCATCTGGCGCTGGAGACGTGAGCGGTGGCCGCGGAACTCGATCAGCGCTGTGTCCGTGTCCAGGTACTCCGAACCTAGGTCAGCTGAGGAGGAGAGGTGTCCAGATTTATAGACGGAGGAGAGAGAGAGAGGTGTCCGGATTTATAGACGGAGGGGAGAGAGGGGTCCGGATTTATAGACGGAGGGGAGAGAGGGGTCCGGATTTGTAGACAGAGCAGAGAGAGGTGTCCGGATTTATAGACGGAGGAGAGAGAGAGAGGTGTCCAGATTTATAGACGGAGGGGAGAGAGAGAGGTGTCCGGATTTATAGACAGAGGAGAGAGAGGTGTCCGGATTTATGTGAGTTAAACATGAACATGAAATTGAACTCTAAAGTTTGATAACCTCCAGACCAGGACGAACACACTTTGTATGTAATTGTACTCAATTGTACACGACCATGAGGCAAACACACTTTGTAACTATTTCTCGTATTGTGGCCATAGTCAATGCTAGCAGTCAATCTGCATGGAATTACTTACTGTGCCAGTTGGCCCTGGCTACTACACAGGTGGTGAGCGCCAACTCCCACAGCGTGGACAGACTGAGGACGGGTCTGCGGCTCCTCACGATGGTGTTGACTACGTCGCTGTGCGAGATGAGGAACAGCATCACCTGTGGAGGAAAACCTGAGATAAACGTTGCATTCATCAACTACATTCCACCTGAAACAAAAACCTGAGAATCAAATGAGATCATGTTCTGCAAGAGTCATATCTCACCCTGCCGACAAATCTGGAGTCAAGGAAGTTGGACGAAGGTCTGCACTATACCTTTTTTTATATTTATTTGGGGCTTTTTTATTCTTTCACTTATATCATGGCATGTCAGTTTAGGGTAGTAGGACCATCCTGCAACATCCGTAACGCTGAATGTTGCAATAAACCTGTGAGCACCGGCTGACAGACCAAGGATGATAACTGCGTTGCGTCAGAAACGCTAACATTGATGCCGGGCTCCAATGTTCTACCATTGCGCTATCACACGCCACATTAGTATATTGCTACACTTGTTAACTGTACTGTACCTGAGCCGCTGCATCTTTGTTCTCCAGTCCCAGGGCCGTCAGTAGCGCCAGGCACAGCTTGAGTGCGGGGAACAGCAGGACTCGGTATCTGGCCATCGGACTCGGGATGAACTCGTCTCCGGACATGTCTTCTAGCATCTCCTTCTCAGGGCTGAAACCACCAGCACAATAATTGCCAAAAACGTCAGAGATACCGTAATACAATGTGGAGAAAAGACATTCATCAATATAAATCAACTTCATCTAATTAGGTTGGGTTCTATACTCCCCAGGGAGTTGATAAGGAAAATGACAGCACACTGATACATTGACCGGGATAATAATGTAGCACTATAAGCAGGTGTTAAGAGTGTGGATTGGTGCAGTATAAATATTCACAGTATTATTATTATATTTACTACTGTAAAAAAATGTGTAATAGGATTTAATGATGACAATAGTAGTTTCTGACCTCTCGGATTCTGGTCTCAGATCGAAGAAGCCGCAAGCCGACATCTTCTGAAGAACGCCGCATCTCAGCAGAGTGTGAGCGCCCTCTAGTGTCTCTCCGACCCTTGTCAACAGACTCTGAAATGGAACATTCTGATTGACGACACACGGAGAGATGCCATACCTACATGGAAAGTCAAGTCGATACCAGGAGTGCCACGTGCTTATCTATAATGGGAGTCAGATTGCCATCTATACCACGATGCGCCAGGTGGTCATCTGTACCAGGAGCATCAAGTATCCAGACCTGCCAGATGTGTCTCAAATAGCTCCACCAATACGAGGAGTGTCAGTCAGGTGGTCATCTATACAATCCAGGGATAGAAATTAACAGCCCAGGCCATTTCTCCCAATGCTAAAGGTATCCTAAAGACTAGTAGAAAGTCGATTTATTTTTTGGTAAGCATTTGTTATTTGTATCACTACTCGGGCTAGTAAGCTTTAAATCTCTCACCATCTTTGACTGGTATATGTAGAGAGACCGGAGCTGTTCCGGGTTGGGAGCCAGGATCTTCTGCAGCTGCGGGTCGTCCATGAGGAGTGAGTCGACTAGGTGCTGGAGGTAGCCCTTATTGGAGAGGAAGGACAGCCACTGCTGGTAGTGGTCCACTGCCGCCACCGTGTCCAGCACGCCCAGAGCCAGCATCTGCCCACACACACACACCACAGGCCTTTAGTTAGTGCTAGAGTATGGTGTGAACACAGCTCTACAGTGCTAGAGTATGGTGTGAACACAGCTCTAGTGCTTCACACCTTAACTCTGTTAAGCTGACGACACTGAATCAAGCAAAATTGACGTCTTGACATTTGGGAAATATATAATCTTCAAACATAGTCCTCACCCGTCCAATGTCGTGGCCGTCGCAGGCATCGCGACACACCGTCTCCATCAGCCCGTCGCCGTACGCCAAGATGGTGGCCAGGTTCTCCTTGGACAGCTGTTCATACTCCGTGTCCTTTGTGCCCAGAACCTTCGTGATCACGTCACTATCCTTGCCTGAAACACGGCCAGATTGCAATCCAGGGTAAATTTTCTCGAAACTCTCATATCTACTACGCGACCATAAGCACTCTCATAGCGACCTCTTGTACATGGCAATTGGTTGGAATCACCAGATTGCAATCCAGGGTACATTTTCTTGAAGCTTTCATATCTACTCTGAGACCATAAGCACTCCCATAGGGATTTCCGAGAGCAATATGCTCTCATATGATAATGGATATGAGAGCTTCCAGAAACAATACCCTGATGCTGCAAGCATACACAAGTCAGTGATGGAATCTGTTAACACCGGGATGAAAACCCAGAGCAACCCATGGAAAGATCCACTGGACTAACTCTGCACCAACCATCAAAACACAATGAACCATAATGAGTACGCTTTCCAGAGTACATTTGTTGCAATTTAAATGTGCACATAATTATAATACACAATGAAAGATCTGGATCACAACAGCAACACATTTGTCATAACAATAACAGCAACACATTTGTCATAACAAAAATGCAACACATTTGTCATAACAATAACAGCAACACATTTGTCATAACAAAAATGCAGCACATTTGTCATAACAATAACAGGCTACTACAAGACAAATCTAAATCATTAATCACACAAAGCGGTGAAATCTGCAAATATTTTTTAATTGCTTACCTTGTGGCTGTGGGATAGCGGAGGGTTTCTGTGCTATCTGTAGGTAGTACAGTAGCGCTCCGTACAGGTTGGCTCGCACACGCTGGGCGCCGCCACCTACACACGATAACACCATGTAGATATTGCACCATCATTGATGCTGTCGTCACATGACACACAACACTACATCAGTCTCAATATGGAAGGATTACTCACAAAATTCATAATAAGAGCCCAGATTTGGTGAGAAAAAAATTAAATAATACTTTCGATTTGCGGTATTTTTATTTTGTTTTTTAAATAATAATTTTGATTCGGGGTATTTTGATTTAGTTTTTTACCTGCCCGGAGGATGTAGTCGAGGAGCCCCTTGAGCACCTGCTGCAGCGACGAGGCGAACAGTGTCCTTGACCCCATGCCTGTGCTGGTGGCAGGCGCCACGGTGTGGTCCAGCAGGGACACGTAGTGCGAGGTGTGCCGCTGTGAGCTGGACAGAGAGCCACTGTCCGACAAGAAGCACTGCCGGAGGTTGGCCATCAGGGTCAGGATGACCCCCGCCACTGGGCTGGTGGACTCGGGCGTGGCGTCATCGTCTGCGACCTGGATGGGTGAAAAACATGGGTCTTATTAATTAATTTCAACATACTTTATCGACTCAAATGCAACAGGATTAGATAAAAGAGAAACAATTATTGTAGTCCATTCCTTACAGGTTTTATGTTGGTAATAGTTTGTGTGTTTAAGATGGAAATCGACTGCGCTAAAGCAATTTCAAACATAATTTCAGTATATAATAACAATAATGTGAACATTAATATTGCTCCAAAGCCATGCTTTAAAACATACTCATAGAGCTACATTATTATCACAGTCAATGGATCAGTGTGCTCTCGTTTTCCCAACTCCCTAATAACTAGGTGTCTATGCATCCTGTAAAGTTATCAGAAAATTGTTCAATTGTTTTCCTTCATACACCATTAGCACCCTGCATCGACATACAGACACTGTACTGGGATTCATAGACGCCGCACACGGACACCCACGGACACCCCGGGGACACCCACCTTGACCAGCAGGTCCTGCAGCACCTCAAAGATGACGGTCTGGCGGACGTCGCCCGTCAGGATGTCCTCGGGACAGGCGGACAGCAGGACCTCGGTGACCTGGCGCCACGACTCGAAGGCCTGCCACTTGGTGTACATGCTGTCCCGGACAGAGTTCCTCAGCACCACGGTGGCCAGGATGGACTGGATCTCCTGTACAACACACAGACACACATTACAACAGTGTTGGTACTCTCACTAGCGTCTCTCACTAGGACCGTCCAGACACACAGACATACGCGACAGTGTTGGTATTCTCACTAACATCGCTTTCTAGAATATTTCACTAATATCACGACTTGTCATCTTTCACTAATTATCACGTTGGTCAGTTTAGGGCAGGAGGAAACCCACAACATCTGTAGCGCTGAATGTTGCAGAAAACCTGCGAGCATCAGCTGGTACTGACAAGACCAAGGATGATAACTGCAGTGCATCCTATCAATATCACGTCAGAAAGGTAACTTTCGTGAACATTGATGCCTGGCCCCCGGTACACGATTTGAACCTTTGGCTCCGAAACAAGTCCAAACAATGTATGCTTCCAGAATGGTTGCTTACACACCTCCTGAATGAGAGGCCTCTGTCCGGCCATCAGTGTGCCCTGCTGGTTGTTGAGCTCATTGATGAGGATGCGGCGGAGACGGCGAACGTCGCACACCACCACGCCGGTCTTGTTCCTGGACTCACAGCTCTCGATCACCTTCTCGATCAGCTTCTGGTCGAAGAAGTCCAGCTGGAGGCTAGTTGGGTATTGCTGAGCAAAGCGGATCGAGTCCAGAATACACAGGAGCTTACGACGAGTCTGCTGAGCTGGAATAGTCAAAGTTAGTAAAGTGGAGAGATCTACGACCAAAAAACAATCATACTTCACAAAATGCATGGATATTAATACAAACACATTTTTATAGATAATAATACAATCAATCAGTTGAATGCACATCTCTGGAGATCTATATATATCATGCAGTGTATGCTTGAGTGTTTGCTGTACATTCCCCATCAAATGTTCTACTCTAGGAGTAGCTTCCCTTGTATATTGTGCCATACTCTGAAAGAAGTCTCCTGAGAATATTTAGTGCCTCCTCTACAAATAGTATCACCTACTGAGTAGCCTCCCCTGTATGTTGTCACATCTAGGTAGTGCTCCTTTCTAACTGTGCTGTCTGTACTGTCTGTCCAGGACATGTGCTGTTAGAAAGGAGCAGAACCGCACAGTGTAATTTCTGTCCGGGACATGTACCAGCGAAATAGGTGGTGCAGACGGCACAGTACACAACAGCCTCGTTCCCAGGTCGGATTTTTCAATCCAACATGGCTGCCACTGGCAATTTACTCTGTGCTGTGCTGGCTCACTCCATTCTAAAGAACAGAACATGTACTAGACATGTACTGAACATGTACTGGACATTAGAAAGGACATTAGAGTCTACCTCATAACCAGGAGAGCCATATTATAAGTTTAGCATGACATGCATTGACACCTCTATATCTCGGTGATACTTCATGGAGTGAAAAACAAAAATACTCCATTAAATAATTTAAAATATTGCACCGGTATTAAAAGATCTGTTTAAATAACGATCACCAAATATTTCGACTAAGTATTATTTTATGCAGATAGGTGACGTTCGAAAGAATGAACAGACAAATAGGCTGGTTTTCTACGTGCGAGTATGTGAAGAAGAGCATCAGCATGTGCAAATGGAGCCTTTTTACCCGTTTCTTCTTTCGAACGTCGTCCCTCTGAATATAATAATACTTAGTCAAAATATTTGGTGATCGTTATATAAACAGATTTTGTTATTACTGGTGCAATTTTTTATTTTTTATTTTTTCGTTAGGTAGAATGAAATTAGAAAATGGAATTTTTTTCATGAAGTATTTACCGAGATAATCTACGATCGGTTGGAGTTGAGAATGTGAAATGAGTGCATATTGATCCATTGACCGGGATAATAACGTAGCAATATGACCAAGTTTTACAGCAAGGCTATTAACGCACTGACTTCTCGCACGTTTTCGCTATCTCACGTGATCACGATCTACGTCGCGATTGGTTAAAATATAATAACGTAGCAATATGACCAAGTTTTCCAGCATGGACTTGGCATAATGTAAATACGCACAGTATTTATTTTCAATCATAACGTATTCAAAATTACGTTCATTGCATACGGTACATGTATTTGGATCCATATTGATTTACCCAGCAAAGCAAACACTTAAATCAGTATGAGAATTTCAAATGAAACCACAATAGCAGAGTATACGTGTATGTACAGCGTGTATGTCAACGCGACCTAATACATCAGGATCAATAAGTGTTTTATTATGCATATATTCTGATACAAGTATATATCTTTGATAAGTAAGATCATTTTACTAATTTAGAAATTTGCAAAGTAAAATATGTCAAATTAAAATCATTACACGCACCCCCTGAATTGACTAAAAGTCTGGTATTGCAAGATTGAAATAATTTAATTACAATTAGATACATCGTACTAATACATCGTGGCAATCCCATTGACATACGTATAGATAACAGCAAATTGGATAATTATTAGCTGAGTGGGAGCCAAGCTAAAGTGGCTAATGATGGCTGGTCGGCCAATAATATAATATAATAATAAACTTGATTCAAACGGTCTAATTTATAAAACCTCATTAAGAATGTTGTAGCAAACACCACGCTGCCACGGTATCATTAGTAATACTACTACCATGTGTCTTGCATTCTCTTCAGCAAGTTAAAAAGATAGAAGCGGAGTATCCTCCACCGTCACATCCTTTCATAAAACAACATGATGTGATAAGCCGTATGAAGTTCAAAACCACCGATGCTAAAGCTAAGAACAAGGTAATACGCCAGTGTCCTGCTGCAAAAATCGTAACCACAGTAACTACATTATTATATAGTTAATGACCGAGGAGACGGTTTCTCGTCGTCGACAGGCTCGTATAATAGTCGAGGTGCGAATGTGTATACTACTCAAGATCATAAAATAAAATAATAGGATTCATTTTTATTCCAAATATATACAGGTTCCGGACAAGGACTTGAAAGATTTTTCAAGTTTGGCTAAATACCTAACAAGAGGCGTGCCTAGCAGCATCCACAAAGTACGATCCATCTTCTACTGGCTGAGTCAACAGAGAGTAGAAGAAAGTGATTATGATAACGTTACCGATGATTACACACCCAAAGGATTTCTGAAGATGATCAAGGACGATTCTGACATGGATTTGTATTCTACATTGTTCGCTATTCTCTGCAGGTACCTTCTCTTCTACCCAGTAGATTCTAGACTGACACCATAGGTTGAAGGCATAATATCACAGATAACTACATGGCACATTCACTTAACATACAAACAAATTGGTAGGCCAATTTCCACTGGAACCTCTCGATATGTACAACCAAAATATGGTCGTATTTTTATTTGCTTCATTATACCAATGGCAATGCTAGGGGAAATAATTCGTAACGGCAACGTTTTCTTGCAATTCCTTAATAGATCAGTTGATGCATCAAAGACAAGATAAATAGCCGAACATTCCCTTTATTCATATAAAATATTCAAGTTGATAACTATCGAGTACTGGGCCGGTATTCATAAAGTGGATTAAGTCAGTTTTTGATGACCAAATATATAGCAAAAACTGACTTAGCCCCTTTATGAATACCGGCCCTGGGGATTAAGTACACCAGTAAATAACAACTTTTGGGTGGATAAATCAAGCGCAATTAATCTCAAATCGAAATTCGTTTGTTCATAATACAGGTCAACCAACTGTGATAGTATGCCTTTAATATTGTATATTTCTCCGATGTATAGATGAGTTAACGCCCACAGGAATACTGGTGTTTGGCTCTAAGCCAACTAACTCCTTATCATATTTCCAGAGAGGCGGGTATTCCATGTGTGATCTTGGAAGGACATGTAAAGACGGACGACTACCACGCTGGAGACGTTGACTGTTCCGAAGGCACATGGAACGCGGTGTACATTGGTGGGTGGCGCCTCATTAACTGTCAGCTGGCCTTCTACAGCAAGGTAGGAAGAGGCCGCGAGGACTGGCAGTTTGTGGAGCAGAGCGACCTCGATGAAGAGACGATAGACAATGATAGCGATTTTCAACAAAACCAAGAGCCAAATAATGGCTACTTTCTGGCAGATCCGGATGTATTCATCTACAGATGCAGGCCAGATGATAGTGTTGAGAAGTGGCAGCTTCTTCACTCCCCATTGTCGTTCGATAGATTCCAATGGCTGCCTCTCACGTGGCCTCAGTTCGTGGAAAGCGGTTTCGCCTTCAAGAAGGGCCAGGAAGGTATTATATTTACCAAAAATGGACAGCGCATTATTGAAATAAGTGCCCATAGAGATCCGAAAGTGCATGTTCAATATTCACTGTTCCATTGTAGTAGTGGTGAGGATGATGGTGAGGGAGATGAAGAATTTGATTACAGTGAACCTGGAAGTGTCATCATGTTCAACAAAGACAATGCGAATAGAATTAAATTCCTATTACGCTGTGGAGTTCAAGGCGACTACAAACTACTGATCACGGAGCAGAAAGATGGAATCAGATTTCCAATCTGTGAATTTTGCATATATTGTAAAGTTGCGGTACCCATGTACAAGCCTCCTCCAATTAAGACAGTCAACGGGTGGGGACCGTCACAGGAAACTGTAGACGCTGGAATCAGTCATCTCTCTCATAAAGAGGGACTGATTGAAGAAACCCACATCGACCACAAGATCGTTATTTCATTTGCATACAAAGCCAAAAGAAACGAAGAACTTAATATTAAGTTGATAAGTACCACAGGTGATAGACCAGACAATGCTGTAACGCTGTTCATGAGAATTATCCATAGAAAGGGGAAGGTTTCCATCCACCTGGAGCCAGAGCAGGGCCAGTACGTCTTGATCATAGACAAATACAAAGACGGGAAGAGCAGCAATGTCCTCAACTACGTCATCAACTATGGTGTAGACATATTTGTAAGAGAAGAGGAAAGGGAGGTAACTTGTACTAGCTTTATATTACAATGCAGTTGATAGCATGGACATTACTAGACCCAATACTATTACCTGATTACGGATTTTGCCGATGTTAGCCGGTGTTCGCCGATGCTCGCCGATGTTACACGATTTCATTATACATGGAATACCTTAAAGAAAATGTAAAATGTGATGTGATTTGAATGAGTTATATGATGTATTTTTTTCAACCTTTTATATAATGTCTAACAAACTCATTTTTTCATATTATCAGAATGTAGTCGAGAAAAGAGCTCGGAAGAACCTGAAGACTGCGGTACGGCGAGAATCCGTCACTACAAGGGAATTGCTGCTGTACATCGAAAAATTTAAGAAGCTCAAGATGAATGACAAGGGTGATCTAACAGATGCTGAGAAGAAGCTCGAAGAGCTGATACTGAATGAAAGTAAGCACGAGTATTACACAACATCGGATAGGTTTGAGCATTTATCATTTTAATTCGCATAGCTTGCATAAGTATTGTACAAAATACATAATTGTACATTGACTATTGTGATTGTGGTAGCTGGAATGAGTTTGTAATGATCTACTAACATTTCTGGCAGGTTTGAAATACGGAAGGATGAAGGATCGCACTGATATGCTGAGGAAGTCTATAAAGGCGGCATCTTACTCATGTGTTCCTGAAAGTGTACAATATGAATTAGAGTATGCGAAATTCCATCTCAATGTGATACGAAAGCCGGTCTGCAATCTGGAAAGGATTACAAAAGGTATGTTGCATATGTATGTCTGCATTCTACTGTGGGTTAAACAAATATCGACAATCACAAATTGAAATAGGCAGCCCTGCAATGACACTTCAAAATGTGTCTTGATTTAACTGTTCATCAGTGTTGGCATATTTTGGACTGTAGAAGTTATCATAAATAAAATAACATTTACCAGTATATTCACAATGGTAAAACAATCAAAAGCGATATCTATAATACTGAAATCACAATGGTAGAACAGTCAAACAAACCACTAATTGGGTCAAACGATATATACTGCTGTAGATATCGCTTGCTATTTGAAAACACAGTATTGGTTGATACATCGTAGTATTAGCTTTTGTGAACTTATATCTTATCTATCAATCTGTATTGAAACATTGCCGAATGTATTTGATCTCTTCAGGGCAAGAGGGGAGTACTTGTCTGATCCACCATTACCGCTATAAAAAGCCTATGGCAGTTTCTGTATTACCGTCACAGCGAAACAAGTAATTCTAGAATTGGGGACAACAGACGTCACCCAGTGCCCCAATGAATACGAACTAATGGATCCTTGATGCCGACATCCTGGAACTGTACTGGAGTCCTGCAGTGAATGACTTCTTGGTCGCAACATACTGGAACTGTACTAGAGTCCTGCAGTAAATGACTTCTTTGTGGCAACGTCCTGGAACTGCACTAGAGTCCTGCAGTAAATGACTTCTTGGTGGCAACGTCCTGGAACTGCACTAGAGTCCTGCAGTGAATGACTTCTTGGTGGCAACGTCCTGGAACTGCACTAGTCCTGCAGTGAATGACTTCTTGGTCGCAACATCCTGGAACTGTACTGGAGTCCTGCAGTGAATGACTTCTTGGTGGCAACATCCTGGAACTGTACTGGAGTCCTGCAGTGAATGACTTCTTGGTCGCAACATCCTGGAACTGTACTGGAGTCCTGCAGTGAATGACTTCTTGATGACAACATCCAGACACTATAGTAGTGATACAGTGATCTGAACGGCCCATTGTGTTGATACCTAGAAACTTTAGTAAATGTTCACACGACCTCTCGACGTTGGTAACCAGATAGTGTTGTATAATTGTATGATATTGATAATATTAAACTAGTATAGTGAATGGCCTCTCGATACTGGTAGCCCGAAACCGTTGTACAAATGACATATTGATATTGGTACTCAAAAACTAGTACTAGTACAGTGAATGACCTCTTGGTGTTGATAACCAGAGACTGTAATAGTACAGTGAATGACCTCTTGGTGTTGATAACCAGAGACTGTAATAGTACAGTGGTGACCTCTTGGTGTTGATAACCAGAGACTGTAATAGTACAGTGGTGACCTTTTGGTGTTGTTAATCAGAAGTTGTAGTACAGTGAATAGCACTTGATGTTGATACAGTGAATAGCCTCTTGATGTTGATAACCAGATTAGTACAGTGATGACCATGTGGTGTTGTTAATCATAAACTGTAGTACAGTGATGGGACCTCTTATTGTTGATAACCAGAGACTGTAGTAAATTGAATGACGTCTTGGTGTTGATAACCAGAGATTGTAGTAAATGGAATAGCCTCTTGGTGTTGATAACCAGAGACTGTAGTAAATTGAATGGCCTCTTGGTGTTGATAACCCAGAGAATAGTACAGTGATGTGGCCTTTTTGGTGTTGCTAATCAGAAACTGTAATACAGTGAATGACCTCGTGGTGTTGCTAGCAAGTAATCTTAGTACTTTGAATGACCTCTTGATATTGGTAACGATGTACCAGAGCAAGTAATGGCCTATTGGTGTGCCTAACCAGAGACTCCAATGCAGTGACATTGTAGATGCAAAATTAGTATTAAAGAGAGAACTGAAGACAACCGCTGGAGTTCTGAAGGGAATATCAAGTTGACTTCCAATATAACTCAACATTGTGCAAACATATATAATGGGAAAATCTGTGATACTTCAATTTTATACAAAATGCTAAATTGTGATAACAATAGTATTTATATTTATTTATATCCCTTTTATTTATATAGTCATTTAATATTAGTATATACAAGTTTAAATGTATTTACACATACCTGCGTAGTAAATAGATAATCTCACCCTCGTGTGTTTTGATATATAGCTGTAGTTGTTATCCTACGAGTTGATAAAAGTAACGTAAATGCGAGGCTACTTCTTGTAGCTAAACCCACGAAAGCCTTGTAGGATAACAACACTATCAAAAGAATATTAGGGTGAGATTATATTTAGCACCCAATACTGGCTCTGTATTAGGATGACAAGTTTACCTTATTATATATAACAACAATATCAGAACACATGGCTGAGATTATCTATGAACACGCCGATTTGAATTGTGACAGTATTGTTATTATTCTGATATCACAATAGTATACTGTTTGGCAGCAGATGGTCTTTCAACTTACATGCCGGAATTGACCAATCACAAACACCTAGGAGATATCAAATTAATATCTCCTAGAAGATGTCAATTTTTACTAATGTATATATTGTCTCTCATGACAAATATTTAAGGATTGACTGTCATTTTCTTTACGTTCATCGAGGTATGAACGGAAAAACCGAT
>JAVCKZ010049882.1:0-18107 GCA_034780755.1 Lepetodrilus elevatus
TGGGCTCCCACCACAATAGAAAGCGTTGACGTTACAATAGTTGTAGCCTACAAGAGCGTCGTGCAACGGGCACCTGGACATAACTGGAATACCGGTACGAACATTTAGATGTTATTGCATGAGGCTAATTACTGTCAGTATTAGATGTCGAAAAATGGACAATGTCTGTAGCATAAATATGTTATGAAAAATAAGTGATAAGAGTCTTATTGTTAGGATGCATGTCAATGAAAAGCTTTGATCTACGATATTTACTGTTCTAGGTCAATAGAGTGAGTGCGGAAATTAACCTCGCAAGAGTAGATCATAATAAAATAAACAGGAAATAGCAATACAGATCTAGACAGTCAATCTGTTATTAAGAAAAGTTAATGTTCATTTTATGGAGTAATAAATCGTGTTCCTTTACCTGCAATGATATTCTTTTCATACCTGAAAACATTCTCTAAATGTCAGCTATGTTTCAGAATGCACATTCTGACTATAAGAATAACGCCCTCTGGCTCATTGTTATATAAATCAATACTTAATATTTCAATTATATCCGTTTTGATTTTTATGAAGGTAGAACACGAATGTGTGTTTCTTTTAACACGAACACTTGTGTATGACGGAATATATGCCGAGGGGAACAATTATCTCCTACTTTCTTGTGAACTTCAACCCACGTAATTTACAAAAACTAATATAACGAATAAAAAATAACGGGAAGATGAGTTTTAACCGGGCATTACTCTTTGCCCGAAGCATTGGTCCAGGTATTGATGTTGTTGCAACACCAAATGATGCACAAGGGCATGTCAGCCTACAATAAGTCCCTTCGGGGATATTTTGTATTGCCCCACAGGCCAGCCATTAGAGGCCAATGTTCTAGGAACGTGGATATTTCGAGAAGACTGTCCATGCAGTTAACATCATTCAGAGACCGCATTCCAACGAAGTGGGACACACGAACATATTTAGCTCTGTAAATTGTTTCAGAAAAAGATTGAACAATTTTAACTAATCCTGTTTGGTCACGCGAATGAATGGATCCGAGATCATGTATGTGGGGCTGAATGAAACATCTCCTGCTAACAAGACTGAGGTGACTTTCAGTGTTACAGCAGGAGGATACTTGTGAGGGTTGCCAATACAATTGCTAGGCATTTATATGCGGTAGTAATCGGTAATTGATGTTTGTGTATCCACGGTGTCCTACTTTCTGAGCTGATAAAGATATATGTAGCTGCATGGTGCTGACCTTGGTATAGAAAACTGTTACATCTTTGCATATTAATCTATTATAATAGTTGGATCTGGGTGACAGTTCAGAATGATGATATCGGCCAAGGAGAACATTAAATTGTATTGGAAGAAAAGATACATTTTGATTTTGACAAGGATTACAATATTATTCGTAAATTTACATTACATACTCAATTACTTTGTATATTTATTAACAGATATACGCCAAAACAATTCATTGGTGTATTACTTAAACATTACATTGATCACTTCCGGATACATTTTACCCTTATGCTACGAGTGCTAATTAATACGCCAATACGTACTATGTTCCATGAATTTCCAGTTTTCTCAAAGCTCTCCTCATCTACTAAAATACCATTGCACTCTCACATAAGAGCTCCGATGCGTAGATATCGGGGTATCCTTTCACAATGCTCTCGTATTCGCTACGAGACCATAGCACTGTCTTTGCAGCGTATTAGCTATATCGGCAAAGAGAGCATCATTGTCTCTTTGTGGATTCGAGAGTTTCGCGAGAGAATACCCAGGTATTTACGAAGGCGATACATGGTGCCACACATACAGTGCAAACCTACGTGGATATACATTTGTCGGTTCTTTCTTTCTGCCAGATGTGAAGCTTTCTACCACATATATTTATGGTTGTTTTGGACTAGTTCTTAGCTACAACTGCAAAATGCATTCACTTTAAGTTTATATACTAAAATCATATTTGTACTTCCAAAAAGCTTTCCACCGCTGTTTTGTAGACAAATATCTACTGCAACTCACTGTAGTCTACTGATAGACAATCTGAATATGGTCGTATTGCTATTTGCTTCAGTATGTCAATGCAAGGGGACACAACTCAGTGGTACGACTTAAACATATCATAAGCACAGACAACGTTTTCTCGCAATTCCTTCATAGTTAAGTTGATGCATCAAAGACAAGACAAATAACGGAACGTTCCCTATATTCATATAAAACATTATTGAGTACTGGGGACTAAGTACATCAGTAAATAACAACTTTGGGGTAGATAAATCAAGCGTAATTAGTCTCAGATCGAAATTCGTTTGTCCATTATTCAGGTCAATCAACTGAGATATTATGCCTTTAACACTTGCTTAAGTTGTCTCGATCGTCAGTTACGAGCGTATACCCCCCGGGAGCGTTATGGTATCGTAATAGATACGCAAGCGTCGTTAACGGACGGCTGTCAATGCGTAAATCGGGATACATGTACGATATGGATGTAAATAATTGGTAATGACATATATTTACGTCTACTACGATTACGACCTTTTCGTGAAACGTGGCCCAGATCTTTGCTCAAATGGATGAACATAATGATTCATATCAACGACGAGAAATATGCTATACATACAGTAGATGTATTCTTCAAAACTATTTAATAATTATTACTGTCGGAAAGCACTTCATTCAGTAGTTGTCGTCGTAGTATAGAAATAAACTACGATCAGCGAACCGCATACGTTTCAGGGACGTAAATCATCAGATGCGCAATTATAGTAATACATAGTATTATACTAACTGTCAAAATTGATTAAACGCAAAAGAAATACGTTTATATAATTTCATTGAAGCCCATAAGATATATGGCGAATTCTACCCGATCTGTTTGTGGGGTTAATCCCCGAACAGTGTGTTGCACTTCATATATCGATATATAGAGCATTAAGCAATCTTCATAAACGATCTAGCCTACAATTACATATACATGTTTATATACATAAACGTTTCGCCAGTAATTGCGAGTGAGTATGGAATCTTCCATCCATTTGTGACGCGTTTCGTTAGCGAAATGCCGACATCTTCAGAATATTGAATTAAAATGCATAGCCTACAACATATTTATTACCGTATTTCCCAATAATTATGAAATATAACTTTTGGAAACATCTTATATATACAAGATGCACGGTACTTTAAGTTCGTGAGTACATTGTATACAATGGCAAAGGAGGACGAACCCACTTTTATTTTTATTTTTATTATATATTTTATTTATTTATTTATATCGTTTATATTGTTTATTTTGCTTAGGTTAAGACTTTTTTTTATTAATATTATACATGCATTTGAACTGCTACCAAATAAAGAGCCAATCGGCGAGTAGGTGTGTGTGTGTGTGTGTATTACCACAACTTTTAAAAAGTAAATTTCTGTGCAGAGTAACTTGAACGAAACATAGACTCACATTTTTATTAGCAAATTATAATTATAAATAGTTAAAGGCATACAGTTGATAGACCTGTATAATGGATAAACGAATTTCGATCTGAGATTAATTAAGCTTGATTTATCCACCCAAAATATGTTATTTACTGGAGTACTTATTAGTCCCCAGTACTCGATAGTTATCAAAATATAAATATTTGATATGAATAAAGGGAACGTTCTACTATTTATCTTGTCTTTGATACATCAACTGATTTATGAAGGAAGTGTAAGCAATCGTTGCCGTTGCGTAGTATATTTTAGTCGTACCACTTTGAGTTATGTCCCCTTGCATTGATATATATAATGAAGCAAATAAACAAGACCATATTCAGGTTGTCTATCGGGGTGTTGTGGTGGGATCTTATCTACCATACAGCGGTGGAAAGGTTTTTGGAAGTACAAACATGATTCTATGTCTGGCAAGTGAATGTTCGTTGCAGTTATAGTTAAGAACTACTCCAAAATGACTATAAATATCTGTGATATTATGCCTTTAAATCCGTATTCATGTTTATTAACGGCACATTACGAATTACATTACGTATATTATATTAATGTTTAAGCAGAGAACTAAATCGTATATGCTTTATGAACAACTAGAACACATTATGCGGTACGGTACAAATATAAGCTGTCCTTGTTACAATACATGCACCCAATAGTCTAATATCCACGCATACATAAAGTAGCAAGCATTATTCATGATTATTTGTCCACCCTATTAAGCTGTTAAAATCTATGCATGCCCTGTATACAATGAGTAAACGTGATTGCATATCTTCTGCATGTGTATGTATGTGACCTATATATATTACACAATGTCATGGTTGGGTATAGAATGTAATTGCAAAAACTAGTAGCCTATAATTGATCAGGTAGTGCATGTGAATTATACCCTCAATGTCGGTATTTAAATTAAAACTACATTGACAGACCAGTGTCTACAAAATGGATATAAACTATAGTATCGTTTTCTGAGTATAATTATATGGTAATGCATTAAAGAAAGGAAAAAATCCCGACTCATTTTTTAAATATATAATAGATGGCAAGATTCATGACTTAAAGTACATTGTACACAATTAGACATTTACTTAAATTCAATATAGCTTTTCTAAAAATATATATGAAAGAAATGTATACTTAATTAATCTGGTAGTTTGTAGTTTGTAGCAATTTGCATTTATTTTTACGCTAATATTGTTTAATAAAACGTTGACACAATAATATAGGACAGTGAATAGATAGTGAAATTCATTAAAATACATAACATAATTCACGTTCATTAAATTGTAAGCGTATCGATATAATGTTTAGAAAGAATACCGTAACTTAATCTATGTATAGGTTTTCTCAGGTTTTCTCAGGTTATTATATGCAGATTTTAAGTAGCGGCAGGTTAAAAAGAACAAGGATGATAACGAAAGTTATTTAAAGATTAGTATGAACGTCACTATTCAAACGAAAAGAAACACTTTTTAAAAATCTAAAAAGAAAATCTATCTTATTAAAAACTTACCGGTAATATTATAATTATATAACATATTCACAGATTCCTATTTTACCATTGATAATTATACGGGGCAGGGTTCATAATCTAGTTCAGACTTTTACAAACCTGGGACGCGTTCAAAGCCCCACGGGCTGAGTAAGCCGCTTAGCTAAACTGGTTCCATGTCCCATCTACGGTTCATGGGACTTCTCAGACAGTGGATAGTTTGGTAACCCCCTTGCAAACCGCTTGCATCTTTGAACGCGTCCCTGGCATGAGCTAATCATTCGATCACAATTTATTTACACTTTATGCTATTTCCTGCCTTGTTGATTTAAATACACTGTAAATTGTTATGCATTTGTCTTGTAATCTGGTACGTCCGTGGGTTATTTCAAGAGAATTACAGAATTGAACTGGATGTGTTTGCCTGAGGGTTTTCCGTTTAATAAAAGAGAAAATTGTCCATTGTTAAGCATTCATCATTACTAAATATACGAGTAGTTTTCGTCTTTGGCGCATCCCTTAATACATATGCATGTACATGCGTCAAGGTTATTCCTGTTGCAGTTCTTCAATTTCTTTATAAATCGGCCTGTGTTCATCATGGCGCAATCTGGACAAATATTGACTCGTGGAATCTCAAATTGAGATTAGCTACCGGTGTCTCAATCTACCAGTGTTAAATGATTGAAGTAAAATTGATACAGCTGTTTCAAACACCCAACAAATACTTTAATGTCAGTTGGTGTTCAATAAATGTACTACAGGGCAGGTATTCATAGCAAGGGCTTAAGTCAGTTTTTGCTATATATTTGGTCTTCAAAACTGATTTAAGCCCGTTTATGAATACGGCCCGTATTAGGATAAAAGTAGGTCCGAGTCTATATTCAACAATATCAATGAAGGTCCAGTAGCCGTTTTGAGCATTATTTCTTTAGCTTTGTATTATTTTAACAACGAAACATTTCCAAACTTCTACGGGCTTCGGGTTCTCTTCAATAACTTGTTGGAAGAAAGATTGCATGACACAATTCCTCAAGCTGGGTTAATGTTTATATGTAGTTAATCGCAGACAGTTAATCAATCTCTTGTATTGTACTGGTGGTATGGCCACGTTTTAGAGGGTTCAAATCCGCAGTTCTAAGTGTCGTAGTCTTACGATAGTACAAAGTCAATCTACATGCATGTAAGCTTACGATAAGTAAACATGCCAATGCTGCGGTAACGCTGCTATCCGTGGTATAGGCTTATATGTAAATGCCAGTTTTAAACTCTCGTTGGGCTTGAACAGTCGTAACTGTGGAACGTAACCCTTTGTGTGTGTGTGTGTGTGTGTGTGTGTGTGTGTGTGTGTGTGTGTGTGTGTGTATATATGTGTGTGTGTGTGTGGGGGCGGGGGGTTCATTTGATCGACCCGTTAAGCCTTCGTGTGGGAAAAGTCGATTCTTTCGGGATCATCAAGTTGTCTTCCACCAATGCCATTACGATGTGGTTACGTACACAATAGCTTCGGAAACATGGCCCCAGGGCCTTCTATAAAACTGCATAACCCTATTGGAACCTCTCAGTGATCTACCAGCCTTAGCTAGCCTACACCATTACTACAAGGTCCAAAGTTTTATGTTGCCTTAGAGTTACGTCGCTTTGTAAAATGAGGTCCTACCAGGTGCACCATTAGCACCAATGGCGTTTTCTACGTCTTCAAGCGGCAAGAATTAAAAAAACTAACTTCGCTGCAGCACTTCTCTCCGACGGCAATAGACGATACAGTTCTGCCTTCTTCTCGTACAACGGGCTTAACAATAATTGATTCTATAACTCCATGACAGACAGGTCTGCGAGGAGTGATTAGAACGTGCAGGCGATTGCACATCGTGGGAGTGATTGACCGCAGAGTACGCCATCTTCAAAAATCTGTGTACGTTTTCAAGTTTAGTTTCAATCGGACTGTTAATATTGGTACACCGGGAAGACCCCGAAGGACGCCTTGGTCTTCCAGAAGGACGTCTTCAAACGCGGCCGATATTTGCGGAGTGTCTGGCCGGATCTGTGAAGACTGCTGGTGATATCCAAGTGGTGATTTTAAGAGCATCGACTTCGGATGTTAATATCCTGAACTGCTTGTGATCCACGTATTTTGAGAACAGACAAATGATTTGTTTTCTGATCAAACTCGTAATTTATATAGGTCGTACTTATTATTAAATAATATTATAAGGTATGTACTTTGCAGTGGATTACATTTGACCAGACAGTCGATCATTTACATCTTGAATCCTAGCTCGAGGTTTCTCTAGCCTTCCCTGCTGACCGTGATACTTTGTATGGTCAACGTAAAGTCTCTTATATCAGGCTCGTCGGAAGCAAAATTGGATTGGTCATGCCACACACTGCTATGAATAAATATCATGTATATGTTAACATACATAATAGATTACAAGGTACTTATGGCTGATAATAGGTATGAATAGCTCATATTATTTATTAGGGGTGACTATCATGGGTAATTTCACTATCACGATAGTATTGCGATAGTTAGAATTACTATCATGATACTGTATCACAATTTCACAAAGATATCGCGATAGTATCACGATAGTACTTGAGTACCTATGCAAAATGAATGTTAAATGCATACAATATTACGGGTTTGTCACACATATGTTATTGGGTAACTAGCTATTCACGCATATCCCACTGGTTTACACTATTTTAAGACTTTAATACCCCTCTAGGCTGCAATTACTTGTCATTACTTGGAATCGGGGTCATTGGACAAGGTGGAGTTTAAGAACATAAGCAGAGATAATGATAAAAAAACAACAACAAAAAACTATCGATAGTCAATCATACTATCGCCAATAGTTATCGATTGTTAAGATTGCTATTGATAGATTGCTATCGGGACACACACACTATTAGGGAAGGGTACAACTCCGAGCTAGCTGCCTCAGTTTATAGTCTATAGAGTTAGGTCACGTGGGCAGTTACAACAATGGTAATCCACCTTTTAAAGGCATAATATCACAGTTGATAAACATGTATAATCGGACAAATGAATTTTGATCTGAGACTAATTACGCTTGATTTATCCACCCAAAAGTTATTTACTGATATAATTATCCCCCAGCACTCGATAGTTATAAAACAAATAATATGTTATATTAAATAGGGGAACGTTCCGCTATTTATCTTGTCAATTGATGTATCAGTTCAAATAGGAATATGTTCGACCAAACAGAGTTACGTCCCTTTTGCATCATGTATAAGAAGCCGTTGGCCTTGTTTGATTTAAACCCCACTCTAAGAGTCGCAGTGAAGATTTGTCAAACACACAGCGGTGGAAAGCTTTTTGGAAGTACAAAAATGATTTTATGTAAGTCAAGTAAATGTACTTTGCAGTTATAGCTAAGAACTAGTCCAAAACAATCATACATATGTGATATTATGCCTTTAAACCGACTCCGAGCCGACCAGGCCTTGCTTTAGGGCCTACCCCTTTTAATAATGTTGTTGTGTGCTAATATAGAAGGATTATACTGGTGCTTCGATCTTGGTTTAAAGCTACTATCATACTCGTAAATGCTCGTACCGCGCTCTATACCAACAGCGGTAAAACTCAGTAATCTTTATAAAGCTCTACCAACATTGGTAACACTCGACCAAACGTTTCCCATATGTGCTTCGTTTAGACGCTAGTTGGAGTAAAGGTGTTACATGGACCTACTAACGTAAGTTAGGACCTTTCAAACTAGCTCCAGATATAAACCTATCCTGTTGACAATAAGCTACTTTTACTATGGGTATATGGTCATACAAAAACAGTAGCTTATGGTCAGCAGGGAAGGTTAGAGGAATCTCTAGGTACTTACAAACAAAATAAAAGAACACTGTACATATTATTTAACTTGTTTTATTCACACTGGCTCTAGATAGAAATGTAGTTTTACGCTTGTCCAAACCAGCTTTGCTACAGGGACTAGTACAGAACATGGAGTCTACACAAAGCGGCATTATCATTGTGTTAGTCATATTAACAATGTAACAACTTATATTGCAGCAAATAAATACATACATCGTAACATGACAATAAGACTTTATAACAATTATTACGATACGTAAAAAAAGCCTGGCTTTGATTAAAATTGACATACGCTGATGCATATCTAGTCGACGGTTTCCATAGTATAGGTATATACGGAAATCGTAAATTTCATATTTATAATGTTAAAACATGACCGTATATCTCCGACGTGTATAGGAATATTCTTCTGGTATATTTATGGACAACCATTGTAGATGGTTAGGTGTGTTTCGCATGTCCCATCACAGTAATCTATAGTTTAATAACGTCATCTTCTCTTATTTGGAATAAAGAACTTGAAAAATACATTATAGAAATACATGTATAGAGAAAACCTTTCTCCATGTTCGTAATATCCAATTAATCTCTATATTTGTATGGGTATCTTTTAAATGTATTTATCACTAATAATTCTCGTGGTTTTGTTCGCACATTTGAAGCGGAACTTTGTACCAAACACAAAGAGACAGCTTTGAAAATTCGCGAAAGCAGTCAAAGACCGAATATTAATGATAGCTGCTATAATGTATCCATGTATGAAACATCGTGTCCACATTAACATCTTCAAACATTTATATCAATGAAGTAATATATTCTTTCATATTTACGTCTAAAAGTGCTTCCAAATGTACAGATAATTTTTTCTTTAAATTTCAATCTGTAAATTGTCATTACGATAAAATCGGTAAGCCAAAATATAAATATTTGTAATCGGGAATAAATGGAATAGAAAATAATAATTTTCGACGTGAATTTTACGAATATCGATGTATAATTTGCTTTACCATTAACCTGCTAAATGCTGAAACCAATGTGATTGCAGTTAATCCAGCAGTTAAAGGGTTAACTTAATTCATTGCTAATGTGAACATTCATTTCTCCTACTAATTATAGTTCATGATTGCTTAGGTATTGTTTTCAGTCCTTTGCGAATGACATTTGATGGTTATTCAAACATCTGAATGCATTGTCGTATGTTGCAAACAAAACAATATTGCACAGCTTATCGCGCTGTTAATGTATACTATGCAAATGATGTTATGACACAGTGAAACAGTGAAGAATGAAATGAATGTATATACCAGATGGCGAATAAAACATTGCTAATAAACAATGCCGACGACAACACTTAAGACACATGATAAACATAAACAATAACCTCCTGAACAAAAACTGACAATATGCATAACGTCATGTCACCATACGAATAAAAAAACTGATAATATGCATAATGTCATGTCACCATACGAATAAAAACTAGACGACAAAATGACAATATTTAAACAACTTTAACTTTGTACGTGATATCATAACTAAAAACTTAATAATATTATGTCATATTATTTTTAATAAAAAAAATGTATAATATTTTTTTTTATTGTATATATATTTTTTTTTTCAAAAGTGAGTCATCGTCTGAATTGTAAATACATATTGTATCAGTTATTGAGAGTGCATATTGTTTTCCAAGAGAGATATTTATGGAGACATAAATTGAGAGATACATACAGAGGGATAATGGGTACCATTAATGTGTAACCATGGTAACTACATATATACAACATGTCCGGGTTTCCAGCCATAAACACTGTGGTTTATCATCTTTAACACCGATATTCAACATCCAGATAAAACACTCCACAATTTTCAGTCATGCATTCATTCCTATGGACCTTTATTCTGTGACAAGGTTCGAGTCAATATCAATTGATATAATACAAGTTTCATTTTTAAAGTCTTCCCTGTATTTACAGAATTTGTCTTTAAATATTAAAACTTTAAAAAATGTATTATTATGATATTCAGTATTCAATTTTAATTTCACGATTACACTCATAACAGGTACCGATAGCAACTAAAATGAAAAGTAATAATCATATTAAATTAATGATTAAAATATGACATAATTCTGAGAGAAAAAAGCAGGTTTTAAACAAGATATGCCAAAAAAGTCCATAATATCTGTCATTGCAAAATCATATAAAACTAAGGTAGGTGTAATACTGCTTGTATGGTTTTCAGAGAGTGGTCAAGAATCGTTTATTTAATTCTATCCACATACTAGTACTTTAGTTGACCAATGTGGACAACAATGTTGACCATTTTCCGACATCCTGACTGACCATTCTGGGTTAGTGTTAATTAACTAAGACTGAGGTAGGTTAATGAATCTCGCAACAAATAAATAAATGCAGATTTAAAAGAAAAATGGGGGTACCTAGATGTGCCTAAATTTAAATTAGTAAATTTGTGACTAAAACAATATTAATTTTGTATATTTCATTACTTGCTAGTCCTTGTCAACGATAACTATCGCAGATTTTATTTTTATTTTTTAATGATTTTGACATTTGTATTTGAAAAATTGATACTCTACTGTGCTGCAGGAATTTTTCAATAAATGTCAAAATCATTTTTTGTTTAATTACTTGCATACAATCATCGTATATTTGTTGACATATTTCATGGCCAAATGCATTTTGCTGAAAGGTATGTACACTTTTGTCTACACAAATATATCAAGTAACAATACAAGCTACTTTTTACTTTTTAATATCAATAATTTGTTATGTTTTAATGTTTTCATCTCCATGTATTAAAAATTACAAAATACAAAAATAATATTGAAAACCAGTGTAATATGACCATGAAATATATGGATCTATATGTCAACAAACTGTCATTGTATATTGCTACATGAGAAAAATAATTAATTCCATACATTTATGCCTTCTCTACAAAAAGACTTACTTTTTATATACATGTACAATTGGAGATACTTTTTATAGGATTACAATTGGGTTCTGCGGTGATACTAGAACTAAACACAGGAGGGATAAAATAAACATTGACGGTGCAGGTACCTTTTCATGAGAATAAAACAAAGAAGCTGAATGAAAATATAACTTTTAGGAGGCTAAACAAAATGGGTTGAATGATATTGAGCATAAAGATCAAATCCAGCCCCAAGATTAATATGAAACAATTTTAGTCCGATTTCATGCTCAAGTTTAATTCTTAAACTGAAATAAAATTTGAGAATGAAGTTTGAGAATGAAGTTGTACTCAAAAAGTGTTCATAATTTTGGAGCCAGGTGTCATTAACAATAATAATGTACTTTTACATTTAACACAAACAAGTCGTTATAAAAACTTTCTGAAAGATGATTAATAAATAAATATATTTACAACCTGCTCATTTGAGTTAACAATAATATTTAATAATGCAAATAATTTGGCAGAAAAACCCAACAAACTTGTTCATTCATACAGAATGAAAACATAGAGAATGCGGTTATTAGCTCTAAATAACAAACAATACATAGACATAACTATCGGGTGCCTGAGAATGCTTCTGTAGAAATCACATACGACATGATCAAAATGGCACGATCAAAAATGACATGATCAACATATAATGATCAGCAGATGATCAGCTTGGCTTGCACGTTGCTTGATTGACATGGCATGATCAACATGGCATGATCAAAAGTCATGATCAACCAGACATGATCAACATGTCATGATCAACCAGACATGATCAGCATGGCTTGATTGACATGGCATGACCATTGTGGCATGATCACCAATGTGGCATGATGAACATGACATGATGGACATCTCATAAGAGTATTAAGGATATGTAGGAGGCCTAATACCGTATTTACTCGCGTATTATGCGCTACCATGCATGTATAATGCGCACCCCTTTTTCAAATATTTTAAATTAAAAAATGTATTTGTATTTGTAATATTTTATGTATAAAGTTAATAACATCAATTTAGGGGTCTAATAGATAGGATTCATCTTAATGGAATAATAATTATTTTTACATTTCTGGTACAGTCACAATTAAAAAACCTTTCTGAAACATGCCAACATCATAACAAAGTTTGGTTCTGAGAAATATCTAAAGTTTAAAGCATGACATTCAAAAGTGGGAAATATTACATTGAAAGACTTTATAATAACAGTGTAACGTCTACAGACATAATGTAACACAATGGCTTGTCTTCCATCAGCCAGCTGTCTCGACCATTCTCATTGGATAATAAAATGACCACATCCAATCATCAAAGGCCTTGCTTTTCACCACAGGTATGGTGAGAGATCAGTTTCAGCACCACATGTCACCATGGCAACATCCTCGTCAAAGGATCCAATCAAAACAATTGTTATATAAATCTATATATTCATGAGCGGCTCCATCGGTGCACTATTTAATCCAATGAAATTTGTCGTTCCAAATATGACTTATAGTCTATCAGATCTAGACGATATTTCAATTAGTCACTCGCTGCAATTGTATTTGAGGTTGATGACGAGACTTTACAATGTTTTGTGAACCAAATCAGTATTGTTTGTAACCTCATTTACGACTGTAGTTCACTGCCCAAGGAATGTCTCCCCTTCGAGGTCCGGTAGGGACTGAAAATGATAAAATAATAATGCTATATAATAATAAATCCGGAATGCTATAATCAAAGAACGTCTGCTGAACCCCACCCAATGATATTATGCAGAAATAACGGGTCTGCACAAGTTTCACCAGGTCAAAGGTCAATACTTAGCATGCTTCATGTCATTGTAACATCCAATCAATGCCACAAGAAAATGATTTCCCATTTTTAGTTTTCAAATATTTTGCTGTCTAAATAGTTACATTACTACAGTATTTTCAACAGACACAAAGAAAATAGGTACATGTGTAATGTCGAATAATATTGATCTAAGCAAATAAATACGACAAACGTACAATATATTTATCATGCAAAGGGTGGAATACTATCACGACTTTTTCATATACATATTGGTCAATATCATCAATAATCATTTACGCATATATTTTTATATACTCAATTGACTAAAGAGTCATGCAAGGGAAATAACTACCTCTCTGTTTCTTGGGATCTAGGGATCCAATAGGGAGTGTTGCAACAACTTATTATATATTTTTCTAAGCTAAGTTTACGCAATTGAAACAACCATTATTTTGCTTAGGTGTTTTCTTGTGTTGCAAGTTTTCAAAAGTCTTGCCAATACATCGGTGAAATGTTATATGTATATTTCCTTTCGGTATTTCCAATTGACAATTGAAAATATACTTTTCAAGGTAGGGTTAATTTTCCATAAACAAATTTAACAGACCGATTGATATATGATGTTCATACTGATAATGTATTTGTATTTACATCATACAACCCATTCAGTATTTGATTAAACATACTAGCAAATGTACTTAAAACATTGATAATTAGTTTACTGACTAGTAGTATAATCACTTACAGATTATAGTGATCATGCATTTGACTGAAATATGTAAACCATATGCCAAGAAGATCTGACTTGTAATATAATTTCATATTAAATGTCTAAAGTTTAAGTGGAAAAAAACTTACGTTGAAATCTGTGACGGTGTGCCTTTAAAGATCTGGATGTATGTGAATCAAGTAAATAATTAAAGGGTGTTCATCATGAAGATGTTCCTTTTAATGGTGAAAACTATTCACTGATATGTATGTGTTGCTGGAACTTGTCTATAGTGTACAAGTCAATAAGACAGCTTGAAGTATCCAATACGCACAGAATACGCATGTGTATGTCAAAGGTTAAAGCACACGAACAACACTTATCTGAGGTGCTGTAGAGCTAATAATGCATGTTTATCATCTATTTTATGTTATGTATTTGTAACAACCACTGTAAAGTATTCTGGTGGTCGTGATAAGCATTGTAATGGCAGTATTCTATACTATAATTCGCTGGAGATTCCTCTAGCCTTTCCTGACCGTACCCATATGAAAAGTCACTTATGGTCAGCAGGGAAGGCTAGAGGAATCTTGAGCTATACTATAAAGTGCGTGCACCTTTAACACGCATATGCGTTTTCTGCACATATTCGAAACTCAAAGCTGGCTTATAATATGAATTCCTACCAGTTTGTGTTAAAACTGGGCTGCATGCTCAGTAGATGTGTGTGTACTTACGGACATTGTATCATTTGATGGAGCATTTCTCGCTACTCAAAGAAAAGAAATATTAAATCGTTATTTCTCTAGCTTAAAAAATATTAATCATTTCAAAACTGCAATGAAATATATTACAATATCAAACTATTAATCAAAAAAGGTTCAAAGTTTTATTTTAAATGTCAAATTATTATTCTCATTTTGAATTTACATCATATAGTCACACTCGAATTTAGGGAGGGGGACCTTTAAAACATTGCTTCATATTAAATTTCCAGGATATCATGTGACAATAATCCTTTACCAACTGAATTCGGATATATTGCATATGATGCAAGAATTTCTAACTATTTCTGTAGTTCATGCAGTGATAATAACGAAACAGATCAACTGTAACTTCAGCCATAAAACAAAGGACTAAAACCATGCCTTTTGAAATGGAAGGAAATTTCGAACTTGGAATGTACATGCGCTGATGAAACATGAAACGCAGTAGGACAATGATCTTTGTTTTGTGTTGTATGATTTATGCATCATTATGGCAATGCAGTGCATCATTTATGACTTGGTGTTATATATTTTTGATATCTATATGAGTTATATAGCACATAGGTGCATCATTTACAGATTAGTGTTGTATGATTTATGGATCACTAATGCATCATTATGGTACATCATAGTGATGCATGTATATCAATTATGGATATGTGATGCATTATTTATGGTTTGGTACTGTGTCATTTGTGGATAGCTCTATCATTTACAGATAGGTAATGCATCATTTATGGATTTCTGTACAGTTATATCATTATACTTAGCACTTGTATAATAGATAGGTGTATCATTCACAATATTGGATGCATTGCATGATTTGTGGGATAATTACAGATTGGGGTTGTATCATTACAGATTTGTATTGCATTATTTACAGATTGGTATATTATTGCAGATGTGTTGTATCATTTACATATTGGTATTGTATTATTTCAGATAGATCTTGTATCATTTACAGAATGTGTTTGTATTATTACAGATAGGTGTTGTATTATTGGAGATACATGTGTTGTATAATTTACAGGTTGGTACGTATTGCATTATTAGATAGGTGTTGTATCATTTCCAGATTGGTATTGTATCATTATAGACTGGTATTATTGTATTACAGGTAGGTGTTGTACCATAAACAAAAATAAAGGCCAACCTTGTTATATTTTTTATTTATTTTATTTATTTTATTTATTTTATTTATTTAATTTATTTAATTTATTTAATTTATTTTATTTATTTTGTGTTTAAAATAGAACATGAAATATGATTGGCATATTACACATTCTTACATAGCAATAACCTTTTATTGATACCTTTTTTAAGGCCAACTTTGATATTTAATTTATTTGTAATTTCTATTTATTTTATTTTGGTCAATAAAACAGAACATGAAGTATGACGTGTACATATTGGTTAAGTTTTATCAATCTTCCTCCCAATGATCAGACATGGTCATGACAGACATGTCACGACACTGACACGTCATGACACTGACACGTCATGACATTGACACACCATGAAACAATGACATGAACATGCTTAGTAACATCATGCTGGAAGGAAATGCTCTGAAATAAAAATGTTTTGACATACAGATAAAATTGCGTTTAAAACAAAAGTGTTAAAAGAAGCAGATGCAACGGAGGATTTGCGTATACATTGTCAAAGCTTTTGCTGCACGCTAGCTTTTATTTTTGAAAATCTAGTTTTAATTATAATCTACTCAGACATAACAATTTGATCATGCAGCTAAAGCAGTTCCAATTTTTACTTAATTTTCAGAGAAAATAAACAGAAAAAAATAGATCTAGCAAAAATGTTTAAATAATATAGGATACTAGGAAAACATAATGTGAAAGGAAGTAAGTTAACAACAGAAATATCGAACAAGTAAAATATCAGAATATATTTTTTTATCATTGCAAATAAATTAATTCTTTGAAAATTTGTATTTCTATAATTGAAAATATTGGTTATTAGACATTATTTTCTAAATAATAGTTTGTGTTTTTGGGAGGTGATGGGTATGTGTTGTGTGTGGTGGGTTGGTGGGGGAAATAATAGAATATTCATGAAACAAACTACCAAAGGCTGATACATAGAAATCTATGGTGATAATATATTAGAATATCCTTAAGCAGCGAGAAAAACTTTGACAATGTATCTACTATAGATAATAGCGGTGTGGTACAATTGTGGCGGGTTACCTCGTTACCTGCATGCTGGTTGCCATGGAGACTACACACAAGACTCAACTGGATTGGCTGAATTCTTTGAGATTTGAGAAATTCTTTATAAAATATATTTTTCAATATTAAATTTATTTATTTAAAATAAAATGTATTACCAAGATGTACATAATATATCTCCATGTTTCATTTAGAATAATTTAATATTTTAAATAACAAACATATTTCAACAAGAATATAATGTGATTTATCTTATCTGTGTCTTCCCATAATATTTTATACATTTCCACTACTAGACAACCAGCATACTGGATAGAGATATAGAGAGTGTAAATACATGTATAATGATAGTCCAATCACCTTAACTATAGCTAGAACTTGTTCAAGATATGGGTAGCAGCGCTTTCCCTCAAACGGGATCCAAGATGGGCAAAATAAAGCAAGATGCCATTAAGACATTGGTGAAAAAGTTAATTTTGTTATGACAGATTGTTAATAAGAAACAGTTGTTAGCAAAGCACAGTTAATGTTGAATTTTGTATACATATATTATAAGTTATTAATAAGTGGTTAGGAAAGCAATGTCAACCCTGGATTTAGCATCCATTGTTGGAGCATGATAACTTTTGGACATTGGCGAAAAATTCCTTTTTTGTTATTATAACATTACTAAGAAAGAGTAGTTAGGAAAGTACTATCAATTGGTTAAGAATTTGCATCCATTGGTGGATGACATTGTTAAAGAAAGATGTCAGGGTATCGTTTCTCGAAGCTCTCTTAGCCGCTAAGGGACCATAGCACTCTTTTAGTAATGTATTAGCTATCGGCAAAGAGAGTGCTATGG